>JAYRBW010095726.1:0-20471 GCA_036023295.1 Invenusta paracnida | reverse complement strand
ATTTCTATACTCGGATATCTATTGACACTCGATCGCTTCGCTCTCTCGTGTTAATAGATATCCTCGTATAGAAAAGTTAGACTTTTCTAATTTCTGGAAAATAATCATTTTTGAAGTCAACTAAACTTATTGATTTTTCTCAACGGTTAATACATGGAACCGTTGTACAACATATATATCAGCCTAAATAATGCGTTACTCATACTGAATCTGATAATAACTGGTGCGAAATGAACGAAAATGTGTTCTGTTTTAATCTTATTATGAGTCACTCAAGTTGTTTTGTTCCTCAATGTGTCCTTAGATCACCATATTAAGGCGCTTTCAGCGTGCATAACATATGTATTTTGAAGTATTGTTTCAGTATGTCTACAAATACCAAGAGTATGTCAGCTCCAAAACTCAAAAAACGGTGGCTTAGAGGCTATAATATATATGATTTGTGAAATTACCGACAAATAAATCAGTCAAATGAATTGATTTTCAAAGAAAAACAGAGTAAGGACTAGTTAAAATTGTTATACAAAACAAACGGGTGCTTCAACAACGCACAATACAAAATAGTATATTAAATAATATTGAAAATTATTCTGCAAAGAACAAATTTTTCGTTATACAATATATTATCAGATTCAATTATTGAGATGAAACCAATACTTACAAATCATATGGAATACGCGATACAGAATGTATATATCACGATTTTGAAGTAATATAAAATATTTATAATTCTTGTTATATAGAATTAATCTCATAACAATTCAAACTAAATAAAATATATATATTTTATATTAATTTGCGTCAAATTGTTATATTTTGTCATTTATGGTAAACATATTGTGAAATTAAAAATTTTACGAGTAGGTATATCTACCAAGAATAATTCTTATAAGCATACACTTTAAATCTGTATCTTGGCACAGAAGAGGCATGGTGAGACAGTTAGTAAAATTAAAGATTAATAAAATGATTGTAGCAAATATATACCATTCATACATTGTAAGTATAATGGCCTATTACTGTCAAGTTTGGTATCATTCTCTAATACACAGAAGAAAAGCAAGTCTAATAAAGATCAGGAAATACAGTCATAGGTTCATAGGTAAATGTCACAAACTACAAATCCTGAGTGATACAGTGAAAGTTAGATATCTTGGCATGGTTGATAAAATTAAGGAAAGTGACCACCGTATGAAAGAAAGCTTTCAGATTCTTCCAAGTGAAAACAGATTTTAAGTTCTATTCTGCAGAACCAGAAGATACCTATACCAAATCATTCACGTCACTTGCTATTAAAAAATCGTTCGTTGCTTTTATCAAATAAAGTCAAGCATGTTCATGCATAATTATTACACTGCTCTGTTGTCGAATATTTAGAACCTTTCGTAAAATTCAATTTGTAGTTATGCATTTTCTGTTCTTTTGCTTGATAGGCTTTAAGATAATGGTCACTCCGGAAAATGATTCTTACTATGATGCGAAATTCTTTACTGATATTCTTGTTCGCACCAAAATTAGACTATCACCAGCCGAGTCGGTCTAAGCTCTAACATGTTGTTGTTGTAAATATGGTTTAGCATTAAGTCATTTCTCGACCACAAAATTTGCATTAGAAATGCGAAGTAATCATACATGTAACCTTCAAAGATTCTAAATGTATCATTACACAAACATGCATGCGAATACTTTTGCGAATATGAAATGTTAATATTATTTATTTTTCAATTTAGTATTAGATAGATCAAAACAAATCTGTATGCCTCGTAGAAATAGTTTTTTTCTTTCCTTACATATTATACAAGCATGAATTGAAATGGATTGGCAATTGATCTGCTCGTTAACTGCGTTGAAACACTTGAATTTGTTAATAGACGCTATAACATTATTGAAATATTCTGAATGACAGAATCTCTTTCAATATAATAACTCATAATTTCATGTCTCAACATGTCTCCAGACTTTACTAATAACATTTCTAAATCGGTCCAGTGTATGAAAAAATACAAATATTAATAGTAAAATAATATTTATAACGTTTATACTAACTTTTTCTCGGACAAAGTCGTGTTACAAAGCGTGCATTTTAAGCATAATAATATCTAAAAATATATACCAACAGATTTTGAGAATGTGTGTTCTTTAATTTTTTTATATATAAGTAGTTTAAATACACAAATGTCTACATGCACAGTTTTATTTATTTATTTATTTAATAATATAATTAATATAAGTGGTATGAATTTGAAAAACAACACCTGAAATATGTGTGAAGTAAAATTAAAATATATTTTTTTTCTTCATAATCTCAATCAGTTGAACATATTTGTAGAACTGTCTATTATATTTATTTATTTATATTAAATTTATTAATTTATTCAAAGTAAATAACCTATTACAATTATTCAAGAATAAGTATTTCTTTACTGACAGTTGGAAAGTTTTGTATTTTTGAAACATGTTAGTCAATATTAGAAGTATTCTAATTTCAAAGAATTAAAAAAAGCAAATAAGCCGAAAACATCAAACAGTCAAATCCTTCAATCTATTTCGCAAACTTACCACTACAAATAATTAAATAAAAAACACTTTAAATCATTTCAAATCATTTGAAAGTCAAAGGTATAACCTTTTGTAATGTACATATAAACAGAAAAATCGAAGCTCCACACTACATATACACCCCACAGAAATTGACTCATACACAGATAACAATTCAAAATAATATTAAAAATTGTTTAAATTTTCTGAAAGGAACGGTTTCTTTATAAAGTAAAGTTATTTGAACTGCTACATGATGACTGGTTTTATATTGTTTGTGACAATTTTCAAAACTCTGTTGCGGTGGATCATATCTAAAACTATTTTTCTTGTATGTACAATCCCAAGACATTAAAATAATTACTTGTCATTCTATTTTTAGTCTAATTACAATATTGATACAAATAAACAATCGATATATTTATTATCATTTTTCTTTTAAATATGTCAGGACGTGTAGCTGGACCGGAGATGTGGAGAGTTCAAGTCAGAGTACAGGACATTCGCCACTCGGATCACCCCATCAAATGATTGAGTTCACTCTACCCCAACCAGCGGCCAAGGCTTCCATGCGTGTAGGCTATCTGGGGCAGCTCAATCCAGAGATTTATAGGTTAGTTTCGTATATAATATAATAATTAGAATGACAACCTAATTGTGTCTCATGCCATTTTAATCTTCCAATGGGGAAATCTGACTGTCAGAATAACCTCTTGTCAAACATAAAATCGAAATAATTATCTGCTAAATTAGAGGTATTTTATAAATTTATGCAATGATTATTTAATTAAATAATAAATATCTACTGTTTTTTAATATTTTGTTTAGATTCTGCCCCTATATCATTATTATCTAATTTAAAATGTATTGTTGAAAATATAAATACGTTTTACATTTTTAACATAAATCATTACTGTAAGTTATTACATAATGTGTAAGTTATTATTGTAAATTATAATTAATATATAAATGCAAATATATTCGATATCATTTAAAAAAAAAATACATATAATTGTATGTACTATATTATTTGATTATTAAATGAAAGGTGTTAAAACGATCAATTAAATTACTCATAAGAATATTATTTTATTAATATATTACTCAACATTCTACAATATAAAGTTCAACTTTGATATATTAGCAAGGTTGTTTAAATTCTCCATAAACATACTCCATATTTTTATAGATTGGCGCACAAATAATCGCGTTTTTTGCCCCTCATTTGATGATGACGATGAAGTAATTTAAAGCCGAAATATATCTGAACTTTGTTTTTAATTATTGGTATTTTTGTTGATTTTTCTTCAATTTGTTATTCCGAGCCTGTGGTTTTTATTTTTTGGGTATTACACTGAAATAAATCAATCTATGGATAAAAAAACGCGGTTTTTATGCGCCAATCTATACAAAGAATAATAGGTACTCTTTATGTTTCTAAAATATTATTTAGAAATATACAGCATATTCTATTTTCGTTAATTTAAAACAAATCGCAACATATGTTATTGTCTCTAGGTATCTACTCGATATTATTTTATATAAATTATACCAATTTGGAATCATTATTGAAATAAACAATATTCATTTGTACGATACTTTTTTAAGTGTTTTCACACCGTTTTTACCGTATTTTTATTGCAATCATTGGTGTGTTCTATAGCTTATAGTATTTAAGAATTATTCATTATTTCTAACATAGGTACAATAATTAATGTAATATTAATGATTCGGCACCAATATTAGAAAATTCGAT
The DNA here is from genome assembly GCA_036023295.1 of Invenusta paracnida. Taxonomy (NCBI): domain Eukaryota; kingdom Metazoa; phylum Platyhelminthes; order Proseriata; family Coelogynoporidae; genus Invenusta; species Invenusta paracnida. The sequence continues at coordinate 16,177 of JAYRBW010095726.1, read as the reverse complement.
CGTTTACGAATCACACAAAATTACGAAAAGTAATATTTGATATCATGATTTTTATATTACTCACTGATGACACATATAGTTCACAAGAAGTTTTTAGGATATGCTGCTAATACTGTTTACATAAAATGCTTAAATTATTATAAATAGTAAGATAATAAATATTATTGATAGCTTTGTATTATCAGAATACAGTTAAGTTTGAAACATGTTAACAAAAATAATAAACTTCTAAACTATGTATTGTCAACTACCAATAGCCACTGTGTAATACTTTGAATTATTTTTGTAATTGAAAGGAAACACAATCATAACAACATAATATGTACATTAATTTAAATATATATATATAAATTTATGAGTTCTATACTTTATAAAACTATAGTAAAAAATAGTTCGATTAAACAAACTTTTCAATTTTTGAATTATTATCAAACCCAAATAAAACTTATTGTCCGAATTTGTACTATGCCTATAAAGCACATATATTCTCAGGTCTTGCAATGGATTGGAGGGTCCCCTAATGATGAACAAGTCTTCCTCAAATGATACCGGATGGATTGAATTTCTTGTGACTCACTCGGACGCTCAGGAGATTAGCGTAACTGTCATCCAAGTATCAGATATACCACGTAAGATATGTTACCCTCAATCAATGTTCTACGCCATTTTAAATTTACTCCACACAACTTTCTTGGTATATTTGAATTGAATGAATATTTTCTCAACAATAACTATGTATTATTTCCCTTACTAAAAATATTTACATAATTTATTGCATATTGTATTTTAGAATTGACATTTAACAATAATGCTATATTAAAAAATAATGAAGCTCACAAGTTTACCTACTCGTAATAACTATATTGATAATGAATGTGAGTAGTATGTCAGGGTGATCCTCGGCCCACTCCCTCCCCTCCATCCTCCCTGTATGTTGCTCCAAATTTAAATGTAAATGTGCGCGGGAATAAAGAAAACGAATCGTGTCATAGCAACGTAAAAATTACGCGCGTCATACAAATTACGAGGGAATTTCAAATTTTTCATGCACCATGACATTATTAAATACGCGGGAAGATTTTAATTAAACGCAGATTATGTACTAGGATTAAATCGTATATAAGTGGAAAAGTTACGGGAACAGCCTTATTTAATACTTTTCAATTAATCAGAGGCAAACCGTAATCTCGTCAAAATTATTCATAATTTACATATATGCTACTTGTCTTGAATGTTAACACAACGAGCACCAGTACCAATAGTAAATCAACCCACGCCATTCAATAGACGTTTACTTGGAGACGAGGGAGATGACTCATGGATTTAAGCGAGATACATCATAGCTATAATATATTTTAACTTTAACGATACCAAGATATTCGAAGATATATTTACTAATGCTTATGCTGTTATGAAAACGTTAATTGTTGGAGTGAGATATCCTGCTTGTTATAACAGAAAATATGTTTCTATGGATAAACGTGTTATTTTTACTTATGGAATCTTTTAAGAGCTTAGGAATTTTTTAGCGAACCGTTAAGGAATTCTTAGGATATATTTAGGGATTCATTTAGGAGTTTGGCATATACCTTTAGGGAATCATTTAGGAGTTTAGCATACTCTTAGGGAATCAGTTAGGAGTTTAGATAATTTTTATCATACTTTTAGAGAATCACTTAGGAGTTTAGGGAATCATTTGTAAAGTTTGCAAATAATTACCTCTTTAATTTTAACTTCAGCTCGACAAGTTGCTGACTGGAAACAGGAAAAGAGAAATTTATTTGTAAAGATTTTCTTGCTTCCTAACGAAATTACTCAACAGACAAAAGTGAAGAAAAACACTCTTTCGGCAACTTTCAACGAACTATTTGTTTTCAAGGTAGTATATAATTGCATATCTAATTGCATATCACTATATTTAACTTTTAAATGTGTTCTCGAGCTATAATTGCGATTTACCATTATGCACCAGTTATAATAACAATAATTATTAAAATAATAATAAATAAATTAATAAAAATATTAATAATAATAATAATAAAAATAATAATAATTGCTTATTAATATAAAAATGCGAATCAAAAAAGTGCTGGTTCAATTAAGTATAGCCAAGTTATGTTAGAACACCAAAAGTAGGTACGTATTTATATGCATATAATTCGGATAATTTTAATCAATACTTTTTTAAATTCAAACTTATTACAGACTTTTAGGATTCGATTCTACTAAACAAATCAGCATATGCTATATGATACACATATGCTACATTGTGTTCATTAAAGTCATTAGTCAAAACAAATTTCAAAGCAAGTACATATTAAATATATGTACCTACCCCTAAAATTAAACATATTTTGGTTATTTATATTAAGCTAGTCATTATGGAATTAAAAAGAGATAGTATACTTTCTAGTAGTTCAAATTCTTTATAACCTTTAATCTAAGAAATGCTATTTAATTTAGTTTGAAAAATTATAAGGTCATTTTTTTGTAATATACAATTATATTTTATCTTACTATACTTTCATATTTCAATTAATATTATAATTGTAGCTGCAGTTACATATATAAATTACATTATATTAAAATTTACAGAAACATTTGGCATGAAATATCTGTATTCCTTATTCATTGTCCATGTTTGAAATCCTAGGTATGTGAAAATAAGATCTACCAATGCTAGTCACTATTCTTTCTAAATTGATACTAACATTCTTATATTTAAAATTTTGTGTTAACTTGTAATTGCATTTCTTACCATTGCCTCTCTTTTTCTGATTTAATTTCTACATCCATCGTTCGTTTAAATTTGTGCTCTGAGTAGTTCAAAGGTGTCAACAATTTCTATTTTTTATTTAAAATTCATCTTTTTCTGCATATGTCATTATTTTTTTTTACATTGAATCTAAGGCCAAACATCTCGCTTTCTTCTTTTTCTTTGAAGATTAAAGATTCTAAACCCTCTTTGCATCATGCTATGTTTGTTGTGTCATCTGCTTATCTTAGATTATTTAACTGCAGCTTTAACTGCAGATTAATCCTGATACCTGCTAAACTTTCTTCTTATTCTAGAACATTTCTAATGATTTGTTCATTGTATAGCTTAAACCGACAAGGCAATAGTATATACCCTTGTCTGCCTCTTTTTTGATTGTAAACCTTTGGTGTCACCACAGGACGTTCTATTTTTTCCGTCTGTGGTTGGTAAAGTTCCTTTAGGAGTATCACTATAATATGTTCTATTGCTCCCATTTTCTGTATTGTATTTTAAAGTTTTGAGTGGTTTACGTAGTCGAATTCTGTGCTGTAGGTAATTAAGTAGAAAGGAACCTCTTGTTGATAACAGTTTGTACTTTCTAATATCATCGATCATCAGCATTAATGTCTCCAGTTCCTCTTCTTCTTCAATTCCAGCATGATTTGGTTAATAGTTCCTTTACAAATATTTCAAGGCGTCATTGTATATTACTTTGAGTATGAATTTATTGCGATTGTTCTTCAGTTGGCACATTTTTACAAACCCCCTTTCTTTGGTAAGGGAACATAAACTGATTGTTTCCAGTCTTGTGACCAAGTTAACTGATCCCATGTTTTTTTATTACATAGTTTTGTGGGTATTTTATTCCATCGGTGCAGAAGGATTTCAGTAGAAGTTCATCTGGAATTTCGTAATCGCCGGGTGATTTTGAATTATTTAGTTCTTTTAGTGCAGTTTAAACTTCGTTCTCCATTATATCAGGTTCTTTCTCATATTGCTTCGTTCTCCATTGTATCAGATTCTTTCTCATACTGCTTCGTTCACCATTGTATCAGGTTCTTTCTCATACTGCTTCGTTCTCCATTGTATCAGGTTCTTTCTCATACTGCTTCGTTCTCCATTGTAACAGGTTCTTTCTCGTAATGCTTCTGTGTATCTATATCTTCTATTTTGTTTTCCTTTTTATACAGCGCTTCGATGTATTCCTTCCTTTTCATAAATCCTTCTTTCTCAGTTTTATTTTAATTTTCTGTTTGTTTGATGACGCATTGCTTTGGTATGAATTTCCCATTGATTTCGTTTACTTTTACGAAAATTTCCCTAGTCCTACCTGCTTTATTTTCATCTTAGATTATTTTAAACGTTTCTTCAAGATACATTAGTTTGTCATTTTTAGCCTGCCTTTAGAATCAAGATTATAAAAATACAAAAACAGAATATTACGAAGTTAAATATTAATATCCAATGGTAACTAATTATGCCTGGATATTTAATGTTCTCTGTGTGATGCAAGAATAAAAGAATATATTTTTATTAGTTGTACAATATACTTTAGGTAGCAGCTAATTTTGCTTATCATCATATATATATATAAAGTTTACATCTTACAAGTTCTCGAATAAAATTAGCTGAAATGTTAATATATATTTATTATGAACATGTTCTATATTATTGCTTAAAATCTTACTTTTTAACAAAAATATTTTACATATTTATATATAAATAAAACAAAACATATATGTAAACATATACCTAAATAATAAATGATGTAGATATAAGCCATATTTAGAAGTATGTATATATTCCTCTACGATTAATAACTATACATTTCTGTAAATCAATAGTTAAACATTTTATTGTTATAATATTGTTATATATGTATATATGACTTATAAATGTTCATAATATCTTAGCTGAATGACTTCTTGTTGAATGATCGAAGCCTGCGCTTTTCTGTATACGATATCGACAGGAGATATTTACGCCATTCTCTTGGTCATGTACAGCTTCAGATCGATACTATTGATATCAGTCAGCAGTCTTCGTATAGGATGGCTTTGGGCAAACTTTCCCAGGTGAACTATTGGAGAATTCAAAAATTTATTTAATAATTTATTTTTATGATAACATTTTTTTTACTAATATTATATTATTCAGTAATTGAAAAATATAAACTATAAATAAAACAAATCGGAACATATTTTTAAATACTTAAAAGCTTATTATTTCATCAGATTTATTTGTTATGTTAAATTTTTTATTCAGTATCGTATAACAATCGTGCTTTGCATAGTTTGTATTCCAGTAAATTAGTTTATGTCGCTCATCTTTGTTTATTATATATTATGTATGTTTCAGATGTCTTTTTTCCCGATTTTAAAGCACTTATTAATTTTTTTATTAAGCCAAATTAGCTATTTGACCTACACATTCCAGTGTCGTGATAATTTTTGATTTTTCCACTTTATTCCAGTTTCTGTTTACGAAAATCTTTTTTTGCAAAATGTTAAATTTTTAATATTAATTAGTGGTTTGAATTGACTATGCTGACACTATTCTGGTGTATGTACTATTACATTTCTTGAAGGAACGATAGAACGCAACACGTTCTGCACTAACATTGACTGGACATATCTAAGAAGCTTATTGTGTTGAAGAAATGTATTATAACATATAATATATTACGATATATAACTTTAATTACTCCAAATATTTAGAATACAAGTTTAAATTATGTTTTAGTTTATTATTAACGAATTACTAGTATTACTATTAGTTATTATTATTAGCGAATACTGACAGAAATCAGATCATTTATATTCGTAAGACATATTGCATCACACTGTAGGGATTATCCAACATTCATAAAGAATTTTAATAATTATCTTATTCTGTAAAAATTATTGAAAACAGATTTTTTTTAATCAAATGCTTTCATGACATTCTAAAGTTCTTTACCATTGGAATGAAATCAAAATCTGTTTATATCAGATAAATGGTATACAGTAAAAGTATATAGAGATATATACACACGTATATCCTACGAATACATCGCTCTAATTTAAATAAAGTTGAGGATATTCACATTTACATTTGAGATATTTTGACTGGAAAGACTGATGCAGACGATTGGTCGTACATTACATGGAGCCACTAATATACATATTACATTATGTAGATGCATATTATGAGCAAATAAAAGTTTAAAAGCTAACCTTTACTGTCTAACATCAGTTGACTCCATGTATATACAGAGACTTTTTGTATGTTAGGTTCTGAACAGTCAAATGGGGGAGCTTGATTTGGGAATGACCTACTTACCGGACACTGGAAAACTCAAAATCGAATTTTGTGGATGCCGAGATCTACCAGACTTTTCACCCGGTATACAAGACGGCTGTAAGGACAACACTTTTTTTCTTGACAACATATAAATATATATATATATAAATATACCTACGTACATTTAGCTTCTATACAATATCTATATCTAACGTTTTTATTATTAGGTATTACTGCTTAATAAATATATCTGATATCGTTTTAGCTATATAGGCGATATATATGCATGCTCCTTGATTTAGTGTAAAAATGCATTTTAAAGAATAAATAATAAAAAATGTAGTTATTTATAATTTAATCATATTTAAGATGTCTTATTAAAAGAATAATTGTAGTGAATTAAGTCGAACAAAAAAAGAACTGTAAATAAGAATATCTAACATAATAAATAAGAGTTAACATAGAATATGATAATGAAATAACAAAAAAATTAAAAATATATACAACTGGTTGTGGAGAAGTAGAAACTTTTAAACACATTTTTAATGCGAATTGATAACTTAACAGTTGGATGTATATTAGTATGCTAATTAAATAGTAATGACAAAATTAAAAATCAATGATTCACATAATACATATAGTATAATCAATTCAATAAATTACGAAATTTTGTAATCATGACATTTTAATTTATGACAATTTAGTTATACTAAATTAAATTATTAAAATCACTTCGTTTTCATTAATACGAGTTTTTGGAAGTAACCGATGCTCCTAATCAATACGTTTTTTAGATGTAATCACACTTTTAATGAACATAATATGTGTGTGTGGTAATGCATAATTATTGTCATACCAATTGTCAAGAAAATTATTTTGTTATTCTAAAAATTTTTAACATACAGATTACTATAGATGGTTCCATGTAATTCTGACATGTAATGTTATTACGGATTACTATAGATGGCTCCAATTAATTCTGACAAGTAATTTTATTTTAAAAATTAAGCTATGTTCAAACGTCATAAACCATCAAAAGAATTATACGCTTTTATTTTTACTTTTGTATTGATGAAATCACGTTTGAGTTCAGTTTATTTGTACAATTTTTCAATCATTAATTTGGAAATTTAAAAAAATATTCATTACATTTTTATTAAAAATATATATATATAATGCGTTCTTCAAAACTGTATCATTTTTATCAAAAAGTAAACAATATTTCGAATATTTTGTTTATTATTTTTTGTAAAATGATAAAAAAAGGAAGTCCTAAAACAATTTGATGATTTTTGATATTTGACAAAAATTCAATTGTAAAAGTTGTTAAATAATATTGATTTTTCTCAATAGAGAAAAATAACTATATTGTTTCTTAAAATATGAAGTTTGTAAAGATGTATCCCTTCTTCATGCTGTTATTGATCTAGATCTCCTTATTAGAGCTCAACTAATGGTCGGGCGAAAGGTTATCAAAACAAAGGACACGACTCAACAGAAACTCTCGAATAACCCAGTTTTTGATGAGGTGATCAGTTTCTCGTTGCCAGGAAAGCACATCGACATGGCCCATCTCGTCTGCTTTGTGGTCAGGGGCGCAAGAGGACAGGGAACGGGTGTCAAAGCACCCGAGATGAACGTGCTCGGTCGCTTACATTTGGGCTCTGTGCTGCACACACGTGGAACCATGCAAACACATTGGGACCAGGCCTTGGCCGATCCGAACACACAACACCGGATGAGTCATCAAATCGACATGTCCTCAGATATGGTGCTAGACATGGCTACGTCATCCGAGGAATAGCTTATAATAACACTGTGACATATCTGAAATACATTTGTTTTTATTGATGAAAAATAGGCCTCCAATATAAGTATTTACACGATAAAAAACGTAAAGAAACCCTTACAATTTGTTTAAATTTATATAATAATTAATAGTTGGGACTTTTCTGTTCACGGATTTCAAAAATTCTTCTTTGAGTTTTTTTAATTGTATAAAATGATTAACCAATTAATGATATCAATGCATACTTTACTAAATTTACTACTTTACAGTAAATATAAAATCTTTCTATTTGTGACGATTTTTTTGTTAGAATTGTAAAATATAATCTACAAAGATTAATCTCATATTGTACTTATATTTATATATAAACGTTTTTACATTTATTTAAAAAAAAATTTAGTTTTCTGTAATAATTTAGTATGAAAACATTTTGTTTTCACAGAAATATCCAACGAGTGCTCTATTTATACTACTATAAAACATTACACGATGTGGTTTGCTATACAAAAATGCACTATTAATTCACAATTGATAATTTTAGGCACCATTTTTATAAAACAATTATAATTGTTTTATTTAATAATATTCATTCTCTTAGTTTCAATTTATGATTAATAACGATTTCATTTCATTATATATATATATATATATATATATATATATATATGTCAGAACATGTGTTATGTGCAGAGCTTATACTTTGTGTTCGGAGGTTTTGTTATCAATAGATTTCATTGATTAATATGATGTTTATTAATAAACCTATTATTTACATGTTGCATTTTATTTGAATTATATTGGTATATTTTTGTGTATTGGTTCATTCAATTACTTACACATTTAAATTAACTTTATATCAAAGTTACAAGGAGCAATGTAGTATTCATTCTATAAATCATTTCACATAATGCCTCTTGAAAGTTTCATGGTTTTGTGCTCATACTAATAATTATAGTTTCGAATTGTAAAAATGTTCATTGGTCCATTAATATTTATTATAATTCAGAATGCACTAAATCATGAAATTTACATTTCACATAGAACTAAAAGCTATTCTACAGATATTTGGAATATTTTAAATATTCCCAAATCTAGAGGCAACCATGGAAATATGATTTAATATACATTAACCAATAAATTATGATTTGTATATTATCTAACTGTTTGAACAGACAAAAAATTCAATGCATACCACAATTGGGAAAGGATTTGTGCAGATAATTATAAGAACTATGTAATATTTTACACGCTTATTAACATATCATTTTATTTTTCAAGTGTAATTTAAAAGGTTTAAAGTCAATAAATTTCAAAGGCTATAGCTATTCTACGTTTAAAAAATAACTACTGTATTTAATACAATGTAAATATGAAGATATTGAAAGACGTTCAGGTTTTATTATTAGTCCTACCTATGACCAACTTTGACAGTTAGGGTAATTTATGATGAGTTCAACATCCCCCAAGCATCCTTCTGTGAGTTCAGAAATAACAAGAACCTTTGAAACAAGAGCGGCCTTGAAGGATAAGAAAGACAATTTCTATAAACTACTGACTTCTGTGTAAACTGGCACTCAATAGCCAACTATTTAGTGATTCTCCTACTCCGTCAGTATTGGCACGACATGGTTTTATTTTTTTACTCTATACAGGCGCTCTTGAAAAGTATTGGCATCATGAGGCGAAAACTAGAGAGTGTTCACTATTTGAGTTCAGCAAATATCACAACAAGACTTCGGTTGTGTGTGGAGCGGGCACATTGACGTATTGTATTGCATTGCCTTCACAGACAAGTCTCCGTTTAGGCTGTGATTGAAGACCCTTAATGTATCTCCCGAAGTACTAATTTTTGCGTTACTAATCTGAAACATACCCTTTACTCAGAAGGCGTAAAAAGCTCTATCAGAGCTAAATCAATTGATGTTATAAAATATAATTTAACAAATGTATTCATTCTTTTTGACACGTCGCATATAGTAATATATGTAGAATATTGGTTAGATATGAACTTAATTTCAATCAAAATATTAATTAATGTTTTACGTGACGTTTTCCATCAACTACATTAATTATTTCTCTATTCGCTTAAATACACGGGGACATGAGTATAAATAAGAGCTCCAATGTGGTAAAATTGTTACACATATATATACACATAAATATAGATATATTATGCAGATTTAATGTGTTGTCTCTTCTACTTTGCACACAAAATATACCTTCATGCCACAGCTTTATAATTTAACCACTGTTGATAAATGTTTATGTGTTTATCTAAACTGTGTAATTATTATGGCTCTTAAATAAATAACATAAAATATAAAATAAAAATTGCATTTAAATTTTTTTTTTAAATGTTCCCAGTTAATATTGACATTGATTATTTACAGAAAACATGGAAAAAATTTCCAAATTGATTGAAATAGTTAAAATTAATTTTAGCAATGGATATTTTGTATGGCTCCTAATACCATATGCCTATAACATAAGAAAATGATATATAACATACCTACTACATTCGAATATATAACTTTGTAAATATAAAATTGTAACTAACTATGTCAATGACAGATTTGAATATGAATGATATGACATATTTCAAAAATAAAACAATCAAAGATATTAGAGTAGTAAAACTCTAATTGTTGTGTTATTTGCAAAGCAGTAAAATCCCACAATTTATAAACAAATAAAATATATTTCGGAGACGTTTCGGTTAGTAACTACTAACCATTATCAATCTAATAATACTAATAAAAAAGCAAATGGTACATATTTAAATATAAGCGAAGATAGTTAACTAAAGAAAGATTACACAAGACAAATGAAAAAATAGTATTTAATAATATGAAATTACATCAAATAAATCAAGAAACAATTGACATTAAAATAACATATAAAGACATAATCCATTTTCTAGACACCAAAATCAAGAAATAGGAAAAAAATAAAGTTAGGGTTATGTAGGAAGTAAAGAAGAGATACAAGGGCATTATAATTACAGATTTAGTCGGCGCAATATAATTATTTAAATAGCCGCGTTGAGATTAAGGCTTTTTAATACTAACATTTCGCCAAATAAATCTGTACTTAATGCCCTTATCTCTCTTCTTTACCTCCTACATAACCCTAGTTTCGTTTTGTTCGTATTTCTTGATTTTGGTGTCTAAAAAATGAATTATTATTATACGTTATTTTATTGTTAATTGTTTCTTGATTTATTTGATGTAATTTTATCTTATGCAATACAATTTTTTCATTTTTCTTATGTCATCTTTCTTTAGTTAACTATCTTTTCTTGTATTTAAGCCATGTACCATTTGCTTTATTATTATTATTATTATTATTAGTTTGATAATGGTTAGTAGGTACTAACCGAAACGTCTTCGAAAATGTATTTTGTTTGTTTAACATAGTGGGTTTTACTGCTTTAATCAAAGTTATAATCTTTTATTGAAAATGAATAATACAAAAATGTTTGTGTTCGTAAATTTATAATACATATTAACGCTACTATGTTTTATACTTTAAAATATGCTCTATGTTTTTGATTAAAAATTATCATTGGTAATATTTTTGTTATGCATATAGGTATTTATGTATATATTAAAATACTATTAATGAATTATAAGACTTTAAAAACTGACAAAAATACGTATTTTACAAGTAAACATTAAATATAAAGTTAAACTTTGTGATCCGCTAACTTCCTAGCTATTATTTGAAAATTGCATCAATTAATATTAAGTTACTAAACTAATATTAATTAATAAAACCTATTTTTCAATCACTACTTCAAATAATATATATATATAACATATATACTAAAGAAATTAATTTCTAAATATTTTCTATATATTTGTATTTAGAAAATTATACGTCATTAGGCATTCTATATTGTCCTCCATAGGACAAACTGTGCCATCTCAAAAGGTTGATTATTGGGAAAATAAGTTAAAAGGTTTGATAAATTTGTTTTCTAAATTTCACAAAAAATGTACGTATGCAATTAATGGGATACATCAACAGTTTATGATGTTAGCAATCGATAGGATAACTTTCATTTATACTGGATATAAAAAAATATGTCAAATTTTAAAACAATCATAAAAGGTTTAAGATAGAACAATTTGCTTTTTCCATCATTGCATTATATTTTGAGATATAACAGTTTGCCTTACACACGTTTATGAGATACACTAATATGTTTTATGTTTATACAGCTAGACGCACATTAGTTAATATTTCTTATGATTAAATATTATTTAAATTAGAAACTATAGAAATCCAATTTATGTAGTACTAATAATAATAAGACAATAAAAATTATTTTTCTGAAAATGTTCTGTTTATGTAGTTTGTATGTTTTCACTCTTGATTATTTTCCAATAGTTCATCCCTACTGAAAGAAGCTTCATTATAATTCTGCAATTCTAAATCATTAATTTTGAAGGTGTGATTTTTTCATAAAAAATGGAACACCGTTTATTAATCAGAGGTAGAATTTTATTGCAAGAAATATAATAGTAAAGTAAGATAGCAATATAATACACATATTATTACACAGTACACAAACACTGACAAATTGTATAATTCATTAAGGCTCAACTGATTCACTAAACATTCTAAAATGGCTCAGTTTGTTTTAGTTTTCAATTATCATTATCAATATCACCAATGTTTTCTTCTACAATTGCTAGTTCTGCGAGATGGTCTGTGAGATCACTGGTTGTCAGCTATGTCATAAAATGGGGCATAATGGTTTGGTATTGCTCCTATTTTTACAAGATCTACGAGGTCCTTCTTTTTTGTTATTGTTACGCCAAGCTTGGTCTTGTACGCTGTTGTAACTGTCAAATTTACCAAGTTTGGCATGGTGCCTCGCGAGACGTATCTTCTTTATTGGACCTGTAACAAGTATAGATAAGTGTGATAGGTACATTAAAAATAACAATCAATATACATAATTATAAAATAAGTAGTTAGGTAGGTACGGCTCTTGACTATTAGATGATGAACACATAAAATGAGTGGCCAAATGGTATGAATATCCGTGGAGATATAAGTTATTTTAATGAAGAAGCAGAAAGGCCTACGTTTCAATCATTTTAAATTTCTCATCCTACTATGACTTATGTATGTAAAATTTGTGATTAGGTTGGTGTGTACAATTCCTATATAACTATTGTAATAGACTCGGATAATATTATGTAAGAGAATCCTAAGTCCAGTTTGGTACAGGTAAATTTAGTATAAAATGAATGAATAAATCAGTATATTTATATATTAGTATTGGCGGATTAAAGTTAAGCACATTTATGTCTCTCCTAAATATATAACAAAGTTGTTGTGTCTTGTACCTGGAAACCGACCCCTCCATTGACTTTGGAAAAGCATATTGACATCCCTTCTAAAATCTAAGGTAAAGCAGCTTAATAGAACAAGATTTAGAACTTACATAAATGGGAGTCGCGATATCCGATGTGATCTAGATCTGATTTTGAGACATGGAAGCTCCGAATCTTCAGCCAGTTGACTGTCTCTAAACTGGAACTAACTTTCAGGTTTCTAAAATTTTGTTTTCTGAGTTTAAACCAATCATGAAATTGTTCAGTCTTCAACATTCTGGTTTCAAATGGAACTCCAGTTTTCCGAGCAGTGGCGCAAGCATCAGCAAACTGATACGGATGAAATATCTCCCCTTTGTTTTCGATTGAGCTCTTTATTATGCTGTGTGCATTGTCACTGTCCTATTATGTGTGCCCTTTTTCAAAGAAGAAATGGTCGATAGACTCAATACATTTTACTTGGCAAACATTCACTAGTAACATAAACGTCGTAATGTAGGCATTTTGGTTTTGTCCTCCATAGAGGATAAGACAAACTGGTGTGCTTTCCCACTTGAGTTCAGATTATCAATATATCTCTATAGGATGGAGCCGATCTCGTTTGTCCCTCGTTTGGCGTCATCTTCTTGCCAAATGTTGCAGTTTACAGTTTGTTAATTGAGTTTACAATTGTAAGATTATATACAGCCAGTTCCGAATGTGGTATCATGAATACCGCTTGCAAGTCAAAATTGTGTAATGAAGTCCATCTTCGCCCTGTACTTCTAGTTCCATAGATGTCAATCGATAATTTCTGGCTGCTTCCTTTTCCTCAATATGTTTTTCGTACTCCTCTTTAGTGATTGCCCTTTAGTGACTCCCCATTACAGAATGCCACACATTTAGCACATGTATCTTTCCTAGGTACATGGAGCCGTATTTAAAAAAAAGGTCAACAAGTTTAAAATAACTGCAGATGGTAACTGGCGACATTTTCAGTTTTAATACAATCGCTGTAGATTCTATATAATTCCGATTTGCATTTTACATTTTCAATATAAAGAACGTTGGAATCGATTGTGGTACGTTTATAGTGAGACGATAATTTTGGCATCTGTTCCAGGAACTCAGTAATACCAGCATTTAACTCTATGCTTATTTCGGCTGTTTTAAGCCGAAGCCCTCTCCGGAAATCATTCGTAATAGTGCGAGAAGTAGGATCAACTTTGTTCAGTGCAGTTGAAACCATACTATAGGAGAAATGTCCATAGTATTCAAGAAAAAGCTTTTACAAACTGGCACTCTGTTGTTATTAGCACCAGGTAAATAATAAGACATTATATTATTCCGTCGGCTCTGTCAAGACGGTATGCGTTTATTCTTTATCTAATGAAACGAATTTGGCCAGCATTTGCCTTTTGTTGATGAACGTTAATGAATAGAAGGTTAAGAACATAAAATTCATGTTAAATTTATTAATATTTATTTATAAAAAAACATCAATTTTGGCAGCATAAATAGGCCTCATGAAATAAATCTGGCAACATAACCGGGCCTATATGATATAATTTAAATATAAATTTGAGCAGCATAACTGGGCCTATATAATATAAATATAATTTTCTGCAGAATGACTGGGCCTTTATAATATAAATTTGAGCATCATTACTGGACCTACATATATGGTATAAGAAAGCGTCTATTGGTACGTACGTATGTAATAATTATTCAATGATATTTAATAGTTTTACTGAACAGCATAAGTAACAGAGCCGGAAACCCTTGCTACAATCGCAATAGAGAGAAGCCACAGATGCATTGAAGACAACCCTCGAAGAACGGTGATTGAGAAACAGCAGAAACAAAGAATAAAAAAGAATGATATCAGAAGACCCGCCAAAAACAAATGGGACCACTTGTTCAACCCAAACATCATACCGTTGACTTTCCATGAAATCAGAAAACCCTGAAAGAAAAAGGGAGAGTCAGCTTCGAAACACAAGGATCTAAGTGCATAGACAAGAACAAGAACAAAGAGATGGCGATGGGGAAACTCGAGAATAACAAAGAGAACGACATCATAATATACACAGACGGTTCCGCAGCGAACAGCAAATTCAATGGTGGAGCGGCAGCCGTGATAACAACAGGAGAAACTTCCTCACCAACAATCCTTGAAACTATCAAGATGAACACCAGGAAATTGGTGCTTATCATATCAGACAGAAATGTATGCCATAGAAGAAGCGCTGAAATGGCTCAACCAAACTGAGAGAAGATGGAACAAAGCACGCATAGTGACGGACAGCAGATGCGCAATCGACAGTATTCGGGGAGCTAGATACAACTCACAAAACAACCTTCTCCAGAACATCAGCAATCTCCTCAATGAAACCAACATCACCCTCACCTGGGTCCCCAGCCATTGCGGAGTTCCCAGAAACGGAACAGCTGATCAAGAAGCAGCAGAAGCAGCGAAACTCCCACAAGACCACACAACAGGATGACTGTACGACGTCGCGAAGGCCAGATTCAAGTTTGAAGAGAAAAAGGTCATTATGTATCACGAGATATGCAAGAGGATCTGCATAACGAAGATCGATCTCCCCAAAGAAGCTAAAATGATTAGAATTGACGCAGTAGCAATCAAAAGGCTTAGATCAGGACACTTTCTGGAACTAATGAGCTACCAAAAGCCTATCGGCCTCAGTCAGAATGAAATATGCAGAGCGTGTAATGAAGAAGAAGAGACCGTCGAGCATGTCTTTGAGAAATGCGACAGAGCCAGAAACCTCCGAGCCAAACACAACATCACGAAAATCTCCGACCTCGCTGCCAATCCCGAGAACTCCTTACTTTACTGGACAAAGTTCAGAGATAAATACACTCAGTAACCCAAAGTCTGTGACATGGTACACTGCAAATAAAACAGTTGAAATTCACACGAAAAAGGTGTGTAACGTTTTTCGCACTAGCTAGTTCAATATCGCACCAAACCGGTTGAATTTTGATCGAGCTAGT
>JAYRBW010095715.1:0-20475 GCA_036023295.1 Invenusta paracnida | reverse complement strand
TCAATTTCTGTAGTACAGTTCTTTAACATTATATTAGCGAGCATTTTGAAATTAAGCTAATTTATAGATGTTCAATTGATATATTTCTGAGATGTACATCTAATTTAAAAATATAATTTATGTTTAAAATTTGATATTTATGTTATTTGAAACATGTTTCCTAGAGATAGGAACATCAACATATTTGTCATGCTATCATTTTCCGCTTTACATTAACATTGTCACATTTTCGTTTAATCTTCTTACTTTCGTGTTAATAAAAGCTATGTTTTTAGGTGCTATTATTTCGTAACACATATTCTTAGATTTGACTCTAATACTAAAGTATGAAATATTCCTGCGAGTTTTTGAAGTTTATGAATATCAAACATGAACAAATATTAAACGATTCGTAAGTATCTTCAAGCCGAGAATTAACAAGAGCGTCAGCAACATTGCGTGATATATACGATCTGGTATTCGAAATAAAATAAGTATTTTACTGCATTCTAATATATGTTCCTGGTTACAATTTCTTGTTAAAGCCAAATTTGTTGTGAATCATATTCGCCGAATAGAAAGTATAATTGTTTTGTTTCTTACATTTCAGCATTCCATATATCGATATAAATAGTGGGAAAGATTGTGCTTCCATTAATATATACATCAACAAGGTTACATTTAACAGGTGTGGCAATCAATTCATATATGTATGTAAAAAAGCACGTAAGTTTAATTGCATGATTCATTTAGATATTTATTTAAAAAATTAGTATATCATATTTGTTATATTACTTAAAGTGCAAATTTGAAGAAAAAAAGAGAACAATCATAGCAATCGTCAGGTTATTTTCAATATATATACTTGTTTACTATATATATATTCGAGAAGGACAAATTGCTTCAATTAATGAATAATGTGCACAGTTTGAAGACACTAAGAGAAATGTACAATACTATTATAATGTTTCGATATATGTGCTGATTAATGTTTGAAAGATTAATGTGATTAAATGAAGTAAAATTGAATTCACAATTACATTAAAATGTATGTTTGTAATTTGAAAAAACTGTAACAAATCAATGGAACACAATCGTAATCAGTGTATTTGTAACTAAACATTAACTAATGGATCTTCGTCAAATATTTTTTTTGTTATGGTAATAAATAATAATTGCAGTACAATTTGCTCTTATAAATTACTAGATACAGTTGTTTAATTTAAAAGACTTAAACAGGTAAATACGATTGGTGTTTATGCATATTTCCTTGAAAACGCACATTTAGCGTCATCAGATTAAATTTCATATCTGGATTTTTTTTTATTTTTTAATACGCATGCCACTTGGAAATATTGTTCTTATTAATTAGCAACCTTTACATGTTATATAGTACATTTTAGTTTTATAAATGTCCATACTTTGAGGCCTTTATCTAGCTTTTATTAATATAATTAGAATACGAACGCAATTGTAATGATTACATAAACCAACTACGTCATTATTCCTTTTTTGATAGTTGATCTCTATGACTGTTTTGGTAAGTTTTGCTTCCAAATCATCGATGCATGGGTAACATGGAGAACGGCAGAGGCTAACTGCCGAAGAAATCATATGGAACTGGCTTCAATTTATAGCTACGAAGAATTTGTAAGATTTAAGATAATTTCATTACTATACACACTGTATTTCAAAATTGAACAAATTAATTATTTATCTAGTTAGGTAAGAAGCGCAACATAATTTAATATTCGATCATGTTTCTTGAATTTCTTTTAGAATTTAAAAACTAATATTTTAGGAATTCACCAACATTTACTGTGTCTATTATCAATTAATTAATAAATTAACGAAACAGCTTCCAGTATACATATTTGTCAGCGTAGCTTAATAGTAATAATTGTTTAGTATTCGTTTTACCTTGTTGATAGCGTAAACTGAACGCAAATGTTTCAGATGTTAAGCCTCACTTTTAATCAGATCATAATTTATGTTATGAAACTATTCGATATCCAAATCAAAGTTACGTATATTTCGAGGAAACTGTTGTATGTAAAAACGTTAATATTTCACTAATGCAGTCTATTATAAAACATGTAATTACTCATTTAGATGCACTCTAGTGAACGTTACTATAAAAGGTGTAACTCTTCATTTTAGGAATAGTCATGAAATCTGATACTAATCCATTTGCTCATTTAAAAATACCGAAATTAGCCGTAAATTGCCGTGCTACGGATTGGATTAAAACGATGATTTGTTGAACAAATACACTCCTTAAATTTAAATATGTGTTCGTCACTTCTTTTTGGCTACAATTTGTAGATTTTAAAAATTACATAAACATATTCATGAAACACATAATAATGATTTTAATATGTTTATCAACAAAAAATATACTGCCAACGCTATTTTACTGTGCATCAAATTATAATATTGATTGTATTCGAATATATATATAAACAACAAAATGCATTATTCTTGATATGTTGGACAAGTTTCAAACAAAATTTAATAAACAATATCATTATCAACCGTGATTATTTGATATAATGCTAAATATAAAACATCATATATAAATCAATATCTTTAATTTGTATTTCAGAATTTTGCACTGTCCCTTATCCGACGTAAATGGACCTCGGGTCATCTATGGATTGGTCTAAACGACATAGATAGAGAGAAAGATGCCATTTGGACCGACAATTCTCGAAGGTTCATTTATTCAGGGTAAGTCCAAACGATATGCTGAAAAGGGAAAGTGCGGCCCTCATAAATATTACTATTTAATAGTCCACAATTTACATTAATTGTTACTTTATTTTGATTATTAAATTTAGATCTTCAGTAATACCACCAATGACACCAGATTAACTATCCCGAATTTATTTATCATGAAAAGGGCAAGTGGAAGTGGTTATACTGTCCAGCATTGTGACAAATAATAATTGGTTACATTTTCTACAAACGGTCATCCATATTTGTACCATATATCCTCAACATAGACTTGATTGGAAGCAGCAGGCCAATGCAGTTAATCGAAAAGAAAGAAAAATGATAAATCGGAAAAATAAAACAATAAAATAAAGGATAACAATATAACAGGAAAATCAACAAGTTAGGATACACAATAGGAAAATGAGAAGAATTTACATAGCTGGAAAAAACGACAGTAAATATGTTTAGACAAAACTGAATACGAATCCAACTAACTAAAAATAAACCAATAACCCAAAACATTATATTTCCACGTATACCTATGTATAATCATTACATTTTTAAACTCTGTCAATTATATATATATATCCATTACTTCATTTGGAAAAGTATGTATTTATTAAATAATTATAATCTCTGAATTATGCACAAACTATAAAAAACGAAGTATAAGTTTAAACAAGTAATCTATCATCTATTTGTGATTAATTTTTAAATACGATAATTAGTTACTTACATTAATGTCATACACGTCCATTTTGCACAAACATTGCATCTTTCGCCTACTATCAGTTATATCTTTATACCTGTTGTAATTGTAACATTTTGGTTTAATCGACTGACTTTCTTGTTAAATCGAGTTTTGGTTTTTGCCACTATTTTTTCGTATTGTTAGTCTTGCCTATAATTTTAAGGAATAAAATATTCTAAAGATGTAACGAAAATTTCACAGATACATCAATATCAATCAAGAAAGCAAACACAACTATCTTTTTGATGATTCGTATCTTCGATCCAAGAAAAAGAGCGTCAATTACGTTGCTTGAGAGATACGACCATTTATTCGAAATCAAATATACGTGTTACTCCTTTTTAATATACAACACTAAAAGCAAAATATTGATATTGACTCAAATCTACGGTTGCAAAGATAATTTAATGCATTTTCATTAACAATTAAATGATAATCACATAAAACTTTTAAAATGGTGAAGTTTGATGCAGTGTTTTTTAGTTTGTTTTGGGATATTAATGATTTACCAAAAACTATGACAACTTTTGACAATATCAAAATAAACAAAACGAGGGTGTTAAAATAGATTAGAAACATACGTCTTAATAAGAGAACCATTTCAATTGAAACCATATAATATGTAACACATTTCAGTTAAAAAATAGATCATATTATTGTTATCCGATAATATCAATAAATGATGTGGTTTATATGTCCAAAGCGATTTCAAGAAACTGTTCACACAATATATAATTATTAATCTAAAAGTTTTTCTTTGTTACATTCCAGTTTTCCTTGGATCGGTTACAATAGTGCAGCGAAAGATTGTGGCGCCATTGATATTGGATTAAAGAAGATTCGACTTATCCAGTGTGCAGACTACAATTTGGTCGGATTATGTAAAACATATGGTACGTTTTAATTGAAAAATTAATTCGGATATATAATTTACAAATTATATTAAATTGGTCCAAATTTGTATGTGAAATATGTGATAATACAATGCAAACTCCATGAAACCTCCATAAATTCGTGATCAACAAAGATGCGTTAACTTATAAACAATAAGTACATTTTAACGTGTAATTGCAGCATACTCCTATCATGTCCTGAAATTATATCTTCTCAATAATTTATGGAAGTTTCATTTGATTGAAAAAAACAAAGGAATTTAATTATCAAGTAATTAGGTATTTGTAATTAAAAAAAACGAAAACAACGATTTAGACTCCAATCTTTAACAATGAATGAATTTTAAACGAAACATTAGCTAATTGAACTATAACTGATTTGAATTAAAAAAAATTGGTAATATCTTTATTACAATTTTTATGTGTATGTATTTTGATCTTGCACATAATATGAACTACCTTAAGGAATGGCAAATAACTTTTAAAATCTTTTCAACAAAGGTTGGTTTAGTTTAATTAAGTAAATTGATTATTTGTGTAATAATTTCGATTTAATTTTAACTTAAACAATACATTGTTACAACAAAACAGTGTTTCACTTGAATTTATAAGTATTATAGGCAGTGTATTAATATGATTTGTATAGGTAAAATATAACTTAAAATACAGTTTCGAGTGACATAATATTGATGAAAATTACAAAACAATGTATTAAACTAAACTTTATTCAATCCGTTTATATACTATGTTCATATAATCCTAGATAATTTTATTGTACTATGGAGTTATTTAGTTATTCAATGTTGATCATACCATATAGAGTAAGACAACTTGATACTTCACTCTCATAATTTGAGTGCAAACCAGAAGCGTAGATAAATATTGAATACATTTTTGAAAATATTGTCATAGTATCAGTTTATTGAAACTACTATCGAAAGGATTAAACTACGTATAACTGTACCTATACATACTCAGTTGTCTTATTATTACTGATCTACAGGTGTACAACAACATACATACATGAGGACGTATCGAAAACCAGTACCTTGTTGTGCTGTTGCATTGTCTTATTAAACAATAACATTATCAGGCACATTAGTAATCCTAAATAGTATTCATGCAGTAAGTTGATATAGGTCCACTGATTGACTCTCTAATAAAGGACGACGATATCTTTGGTCTTCCTTCCATTAAGGTTAACCTAATTGTTTTGTTGGTGCAGACTTTTATAATATTACTAATATTGCTACTATCCGATATTTGATGTGTGTCAAAATGTGTGGCAAACACAGCAAGTGTGGAATTACTTTATAAAGCCAATTAATAGTTATTCATTTCTGTAACATTACATATTATGTGTGGCCTCTGGT
Organism: Invenusta paracnida; assembly: GCA_036023295.1. Lineage (NCBI taxonomy): Eukaryota > Metazoa > Platyhelminthes > Proseriata > Coelogynoporidae > Invenusta > Invenusta paracnida. The sequence goes on along the minus strand of JAYRBW010095715.1, from coordinate 14,761 downwards.
AATTATAAATTCGATATTTGTTAAATCTTACATATTTTAAAGTTTTAAAGTGATGACACGTTTCACATTTAGAGTCATCAGACTCAATTTATATATATAATTATTCTTGAATATTATATTTTATAATAAATGCGACAATTATATCGATTTTTCTTAATCAAAATCAATTGTTAGATATTTAATAGATATGCATAGCACTATTAATTTTAGAATGTTGATATTGTTTGTATTTTGTATATAATTATAATACAAATATAATCTTATTTTTTGTAACTATCTATTTATTCATGTTACCACCAGTGAAACCTTCAAGTCATCAAGGTTGTCGTGGTATATATTGCTACAAATTGATCGATAAAGCCATCTCGTGGAAAGATGCAGAGGCAAGTTGTCAGAAACGCGGGATGCACTTGGCTTCAGTTCTTAACTTTGAAGAATTGGTAAGTTTCAAATCATTACAATGAATACTGTATTTTATATACATTTATATAACAATTTTAGTTGGGTTATAAGTATTTTGTAATACTTTCTTAAGAACACTATGTTAATATTCTATATTTAGTAATACATTATTTTATCTTGCTTAACTTGTTTTGGCTTTAAAAAAAAAAAATTCTCATTGTAGCATAGTGTCTAGGTTTGCTTTCAAAATTAAAATTAATAATCCACATGTCAAACACCCATTATATGCGCATATATGTTTAACAACTAGTATATATATATAAATGCACAAAGTAATATATCAAATGTAGATCTGCTTTTCATCACATATGAAAAATAATATCTATGAGTACAAGCAATGTTGGAAGCAGGGAATGAACGGAGATATTATATATATATAAGTGAAATAGTGGATGCTCTGAAGCGTTATATTTATAGACTTCTACATTTATTCCGATTTATTAAAATTCATGTTATAATAACTATATAATACATGTGTAATAATACATTAACTCTATAATTTAAAAAACAAATGTATACTTATATAGTTAATGTATTATCGTATGTATAAGTATGTACTCTCATGCTTCTTAAATGTCTTTTTGAGAGACGTAACTTTAACACGGAAGTAACCTTTATGCTCACTGCATGTCTTTAGATTTCTTCTCCTAAGGATCTACTGTCTAAAACATTGGAAATACTACTATGCGCGTATTTAAACACGCTGAGAAAATTAAGTTATAATAAATTATCAATATATGTATACTATTTTATAATTTATTTATTTATTTATATACATTTACCAATAAAAAATATTATATTATAACAAATACACATTTATTGCAAATTTTTCAATTGAGAATATTAATTTAAACAACTTAATTTAATTTAATTTAAATTAAATAATTACTATTATGTATTTAACGATACAATACATTTACCGTATTTCTATATTTAAGTATATATATTGTGCATAAAGTAGAATACTTATACTTTTATTAACCCTTTTGTAAAAATTGCCTACCAAGTGTTTTTGCACTACTTTAATAGATTGACTGTCCTTATATATGAAAATTATGTTGAAATTTTTTACAATTGTAAAAACATTGTAGCTTTTGGATAACTGTATGTTTTAAACATATATACTATTTATATTATAATATGAATGAAAAACTTTAATACCATTACCAAGTCAAGGTTTAAAGTTTCATAGAGGCAAATAATAGGTGATATCATATTTTGAAAATATTTCAGTAAGACAATCCACGTCAGCAGTATTGACGCAGTATTTTTGAGAGCAACATATTCGCAGATAAATAATGTTTAGTAACAATATTGCTTAAAATTTACATTGGCATTTTCAATAGTACTGCTTTAATTTAACTTGGATTTTAAGCAATTTTAATTATGTATACATGTCATTATGATTGAGGTGTAGTTCACAAAATATTAACACAAACTTTGATAATATGCATTCGATACATTCCTAGAAAAAAAGTATAATTTACGACAAACTAAAGTTGAATTTGTAAAAGCCATATTAAACCACATTATATATATATTAGAATACATATGAAAACATAATATTTATGGGTATAAACAATTTTGTTAGCAGAAAATGAACGTGCATATTTTAGATATTAAGGCTTTATTTTAATCCTATCCATGTCAGGATGTGTTGCGTTTTATTTTCTTATTAGAGTTGTTGAAGCTAAGAACTATGAATGTATTTAATGCATTCCACTTTGCAACATAATATATGACATATATGTTAACGTACACAACATGCTTTTGATAAAATAAACAAAACTTATTAACTACGCCCATTTAGCTGCAGATATGATTAAAACGTTGATTTGTTGAACAAGAACTTCAGAACATATCTTTAAAAGTGATCCTTTTAACACTGCTTTTAGGCTGCAAAATGCAGATTTTGGAAATAACAGAAACATGCAGGAGCTCATTCAAAATATTATAGTGATACGTTTATTAACAAAAAGTTGATTGTTTACAATATCCTACTGTCCATCAAACGTTTACAACATTTTTTATTAAAATATATTAACAGTAAGATGCATTATTCGTCATATTTTTGTAGAGGTTTCAAAGAAAATTTAATAAACTGTATAATTACCACAACCAATTTATTTAACGGATTTATATTTGATTATTTTATAAAAAAACATCATTTATACAATGATATTCATATCTTTCACAGAATTTCATAATGTCACTTATCAATCGAAGATGGAGCAAGGGTCGTTTATGGATCGGTCTAAATGACATAAATAAGGACAATGCTTTCGTATGGAGTGACAAAACTATATGGGGCAGCTGGTTAAAGTAAGTCTAAAGGATATGCTTATGTGGGAAGTGCTGCCATAATGAACATTAACATTTATAAGTTCTATATTTACATTATTATTTACTGGATTATTATTATTAAATATGCATACTTCCTCAACAGTAATTCAACACTACAACCGAATTAAGTGTCACGACTTTAGTTATTATGTGGAGTGCAAGAGGGAGAAGGTTTAATTATATCAATATTGTGACACATAATTATTAATGCTATTTTCTACAGAAATTATCAATGTATGTGCGACAAATATTCAATGTTATATTTACATTTCTACATTGTTAGTTTAGACATTAGTGCTAATTTATAAAATATTCCGCTGATTTTACGTAGTGTTCAATTTATTGGATACATTAATAATTATCAAGAAAGCAAACATAAATAAATAATAGACCATTGGTAGGTATGTTTAAATCTCGACCGTCCAGATGTATACTTATGTAGACAATGGAGAAACATGTAATTATTACACAATTTTTAATATCTATATTCGATTATATATTTCAAACTAAATTAATCGATACACAAACCAGTATATTTGTAAGTTATGATACATTCTGATAGGCAGATTGAATCTAATTGGCTGCCTCAATCCAGGTATATTGTGCATAACTGTGATGAAAAATAACTAAAAAAGTGAATCTGCTCTGCTGATGAACATGTTTTGTTGATAAAATCATTATTTTAACATGCCACCAAAACATATTTTGCAACACGAAGTAGTTCGATTGATTGAATTACATAACGACAGAGAAGATATTTAATCTGAAACTGACACCACAGATATTTATCGAAATTTTCCAGACGAATCTGGTGATAATCCCGAACCTTATATTTACATCGAGAACAGTGATATTGAGGTGGAGATTGATTATGCTGATAGCGACAACACTGATTCTAACTCTAGTTAATACGAATCCGGGAATGTAGCAGGTTATACACACACTTCCTAACGGCATTCAATGAGTGAAGGTTCAACCACGAGGAAGATTATTGGCTAGAACTATAAGAAACTGTCAACAAGGCCCTAGCATTCAACCAACTACTGAATGTGAATCCTTCTCCTACTTCATTTCTGAACCAATGCTTCGAACAATATTGCTCCACACTAACAAGTTAAGTGTGACACACAAACAGAAGTAGGTTTTTATTATAGTATTTTATGTCAGAAATACATATTTGTATATTGTTTACATATATGTACGTAAACCTGTGGCCGAAATAGTATTGTGAACATATCCGGACGGTTGAGGGTTAATACAAAAAAAGGCGTTGGCGACGTTAATTTGGACATACTACCAGTTATTAAAAATAACATAATATGTACGTTCCAGACTTCTAATGTACAAACCTACAACTAAGTTTAAAAGCTAAACATTGATATTGAAACAAACTACGTTTAAAAATATGTTTTGAATAAACATTAAATAGTACCTACATACAATTTTGAATTGCATCAATTTCGATGCCATGTTTCATTAATGGTTTATAGGAAACTTTCGTTTTTGTATAATATATGTACAATTTTCTCAGCTATCTAAATCAACAGAAAATATCATCAATAAATGCAGAATAACATTATCTAAGGAAACAAAATAACGTTTTAAAAGGGATAAGTAGCGTACGTCTTAGTACGAAAACCATATCGAGTAAACTAATATTTAACACTTTTCAGTTAAATATCATTGTAAATAAGTGAGTTATGTTGTCGTTCATAGTTACAGAAAGATTTTTTTAATTCATTCGCATAAAATTAAGTTTAACTGTGAATGTACATTTTATTTCTTGCATTCCAGTTTTCCTTGGATCGGTTACAATAGTGTAGAGAAAAATTGTGCCGCCATTGATGTTGAATTGAAGAAGATTCGTCTTAGCAAGTGTGACACCAAATTTTACTATTTATGTAAAAAAGAAGGTACGTTTTAATTGAAGGATCATTGCCGAGAGACATATAATTTTAAAACTTGTGTATATTAAGTATATTACTATCAGAGCAAATGTGAACGATGAATGTGTGATAATATTAAGCAACCTTTAGAATCCCTTTATAAATACGAAATCTAAGAAAACACTTCAACAAATGTATATGTGTTCCTTGAAAAGCAACATTTAGAAATTAACTGTAAAATATTCTTATTACATCCGATAAACAAATGGGCTCAATCATTTCTGAAAGATGCATGTGATTAAAAAAGAGGAATTTATTTATCAAGTAAATAACACATTTATATTTATAAAAAAAACAGTATTAACAATTTAGAATACAATCTTCGACAATATTTTTAATTAAACAGTAACTAATCAACCATGAACTGATTAGGATTGTGAGAAAATTTATAAATCGATTTGGTAATAAGAAAATAATCAGTAAAATGATTATCCATAAATAATTTATGTAAAGAGTGTATATACTGATTTACTATCTAACATAGGATGGACATCGCTGTGGTCTCTATTCCATTGAGATTAACCTAATTGTTTTATTGCAGCAACATTTAGTCAGATCACTAAACTTGTTGCATATATCACATATTTGTAGAGTTTTGCAAAATTTGCGACAAAAATTGTAAGAGGGAAATTGCTTTATAAAGCCAAATAATATTGTTTATATTTTTACATTATTATGAATGGCCTTTTGGTAAATATAAATTAAGACCTTTCCAAAAACTGGATATACTGGATTGTTATATATAATATGTATATTGTTTAAATTGCATACATATTTAGAAACACATTAAAAAGCTGGCATTATGTTGGACAAGTAATTGTAGTGATACAGTCAGAACTGCAATATGTAAAAAAAAGAATACATATTATAAAAGTAAATTCCATATTATTATAAATCTTGGAATTCTTGTAATTATAATAAAATTATTATGTAGCTGGTAACTGAAACATATACCAACTCTGTAAACACTGATATTGGCCACCCACATATTGGATATACCTGCTCATTTATACATGTCAATATATTAGATATAGCTAAGACTAAATGTATGTTATACTCAATACCAGTTAGTAGGCTCAAGACAGATATGTTATTGTTATTTTTTTATTTATTATTGCACAATAGCTATTTTTTAATAATGTATCAATTGTGCCAGTTGTATTAGTATATATATATCATAGTACTCAGCTGTATGTACATTATTCCAACAGACAACCGTCACTCAAATTAAAAAAAAATAAGCCTCTGTTGAAAATACTAAAATTGTTATAAGTGTTACGTCATTATTAATCATTAGATAGATAATGTAGACAACGTTTGCATATTTAGCGTAATCAGATTCAATGTCATACACAGAATATGTTATGTTATAACAGACATGCCAATTAAATACATTTCCTTAATCAAAAGCAAATCTAAATGCTCTTCATAGCACATATGTTTTAATTTTACAATGTTGATATTGTTCGTCTTTTTTTACGTATTGTTTCATAAATATAATTGGAATACAATACAATAGTAATTTCTGTAAATTTATAAGTATTCATTCCATTCCCCTAGAGACATATAGTCTTCAAATGTGTAGTGGTATATTTTGCTACAAAGTCATCGATAACGACATATCGTGGAAAGATGCAGAGGCAAGTTGCCAGAAACAAGGAATGTTCTTGGCTTCAATTCTAAACTATGATGAATTGGTAAGTTTCAAGATTATTTAATTCCAATCAATACTGTATTTCTAAATATATAAACCTGTGTATTTGTTTATTTGAATTATATTCATTTAATAATACTTACTAGCATCATATTTTAATACTATTATATGTGTCATAATACATTATTTCATCTTCTTAATTAAAAAAGAAAGATTTGTCATAGTAGCTTAGTAATCATTAAAGTATGTGTCTGCTTTAAAAATTAGTAATTGTTTCATTTAAATAATGCAATGTTTCAAACAAATAAATGCTTATATATAAAAATACGACGTAATCTATTAAATGTAGGTCTGTTCTTCGTCACATATGAATGAATACTATCTATGGGTATAACTAATTTTGACCAAAGACACTGAACACACATATTGTAGATGTTAAGTCTCAATTTTAAACCTATTTCTGGTAGACTTAAAGCTGGAAACTCGCATGTATTTAAAACACTAATTTGCAACATATTCCATTAATATTTTGTAACCATGGTTATATATATACAAAAGGTTTATGATTAATTAAAATAATATTGTGAATGACATTCTTCTGACTACATTTAAGACTAAACAGTTTGCTTGTTGAAATTCTTATTTGTTAAAGTGATCTTTTCGACACCGCTTTTTAGCTTCACCATTTAGATTTTGGAAATAACATAAACATGCAGAAGCTCATTCAAAATATGATTGTAATAAGTTTATTAACATAATATATATGTTATACTATGTTTTGTAAGATAATCTTAGTGTCTATGAAAATTATACGATATTTACAGTATTAAAATATATTAAACAGCATGCTACAATATATTTGTAATAGTTCTGTACATGTATTAAAGTTAATTTAATGAACACTATAACTAGCTGACGGGGTTATATTTTTATATGCAATAAATAAAACATACTTTTATATTTAATGATTTTTAATTACATTAAAGAATTTTGCATCGTCACTTATCAATCGAAAATGGAGCAAGGGTCATGTATGGATTGGTTTAAATGACATAAATAAGGAGACTGCTTTCGTTTGGAGCGACAAAACTATATGGCGGAGCTGGTTGGGGTAAGTCTAAAGGATATGCTGATGTGGAAAGTGCTACCATGATGAACATTAACATTTAAAAGTCCTCTATTTACTGTCAACTTTACTATATCATTATTATTAAATATGCCTATTTCGCAAACAGTAAAAAAATAATACAACCAAATTAAGTGTCATGACTTCAGTTATAATGTAGAGTACAAGTGGGACCAGTTATACTTATAGTATTTTGAAATATAATTATTGGTGCCATTTTCTAAAAAGAATAATTAATGTCTGTGCTACAAATACTTTATGTTATATTTGCATGTCTGCTCTGTTAGATTACACTATACTGCTAATGTATTAAATATATTCCGCTGATTTTACGTAGTTTTCTGTGTTTTAGATATATAATATTAATTAAAAAAGCAAACATTATTAAATATTAGACGATTTGAGAGTATGTTCAAGCCGAAAAAAACAGTGTCAGTGACGTTATTTTAGATATACTACCAGTTATTTAAAATAAATTATTATGTTATTAATTTCTTATATACAAAGCTACTTAAAATTTAATTATTGCTATTGAAAAAATCTGTGGTTACAAGGTTATAACCATATGCGATTTGATTAAACCGTTAATGGTATCCACAGACAATTTGGAATTGCGTTAATTTAAATGCCATGTTTCATTAATGGTTTATATGAGGATTCTCTCGTAGGATTATATTGTTTTATATAATATATTATTATTTTTCCACAAAATCTGCAAAAAATGTAATCAACAAAAGCAGAATAACATATCCATGGAAACAAAACAGGGGGTTACAATATTTGAGAAACATATAACGCCTTGGGATAAAAACCATATCAATTATACTAATGTCTAATACTTTTCAGTTAAAATTGTAAACGTTATTAAGAAAGATATTTATTAGTTCATATTTGCACAAAGATGCTTTTAAAATACATTTGGACAATATTAAGTTTTAATGTGAAATATATTATTTCTTGCATTCCAGTTTTCCTTGGATCGGTTACAATAGTGTAGAGAAAAATTGTGCTACCATTGATGTTGGATTGAAGAAGATTCGTCTTAGCAAGTGTGATTCCAAATTTGTCTATCTATGTAAAAAAGAAGGTACGTTTTAATTGATCGATTATTGCAAAGAGACATACAAGTTTAAATATTGTATATTGTATATTACTAATAATGCAATTGTGAACGACAAATATGTCATAAAACAAAGAAACCTTTACGATGCCTCCGAAATATATAAAAAATATGCTTTAACAAATAAATGAACTGTTCCCTTTAAATACAACTCTAGAATCGATACACATTTACATATATGCTTAATATTTGTTAAAGTTTCCTTCAATTTTCAATAAATAAAATCAATTAAGTTATCAAAGAAATTGGAAATATTTTGTAATTTTTGAAATCTATATGTAATACACACAGACAGTTTTTAAACAGTACATTTGTATCTAAGCATTAACTAATCGATGCAGAATTGATTTTGTGGATGAATTGTACTATTATCGATTATAATTTTGATAGGGTGATAAATAATATTTGCCTTACAATTTGTGATTATAATTCACAACGTAAAGGTCATAGAGTAATGATTATACACTAATTAGGACAATCATTTAAAATAAATAGAATATCTTTTGATACCTAGCAGCTCTAGCATAAAGTAATACACAAAGTAATTTGAAAATAAGCAATACTTAATCGAACTTTAAAATAGGATAACAAATAGACTACTCCACTTTATAACCTGCACGAACATTTCAAACGTATAACAGTGGACAATGTTTTGTCTCATTGAGCGATACATTCATCAAATTTGGTTTAAAATCATTAAGTTGTCAAATTCGTTAACTCAGCATTTTAACTAACAATTCACTGAGATACATGTACATTGAATTGGTTCAATTATATACGTTTTTTGCTCTTTATGACGTGCTTATGAAATGGATAATGTATGACTTGAATTACTATATTTTACAGGTTGCATTAAAGACTGCCACTTCAACGCCAAATGTAATTTACTATTATTCAAGTGTGCTTGCAAATCTCCCTTCGTGGGTGATGGGGTACTATTCTGCAATGATTGTAGAAATTGTGGCGCGAACACGGATTGTGACAAGTCTCAAAAAGGTTGTCGATGCAAAGTTGGATATCAAGGAGATCCAAACACTGGTTGCTTTAAACGTAAGAGTTCATGTTAATGATGTTTATTTATTAAATGTATATTATTAAAGCTTAGAATAGGTATGTAATAAAAACTTTATATAAATTGCAATAAATTGTTTTTAAACTATTTTCGTGCGATATATATTTATAAACAATACATGCCTATGTTTATATATATATATATATATTGTTAACGATTAATTATTAACAATGAAAATGTAAACGATATAAACAATGTTACAACGATACAAGTTACACATATTAAACTCACATTTTTTTAAAACCCTCAATTACGAATTTTGTTATGTATGTGCTTCATTTATATTGAGGAAACCGACATTATTGTGACAATCAAAATAATTAAATATAATGTTTTGTATGGATTTGTGAAAGATAACAAAAACTGTAAGGAATGCTAACTAAAAAGGCAGTTATTATTTGTTTGATGTCAAAAAATTGACAAGGCTCTGTCAACATTTACCAATTTTACTGTCGATATATGTGGATTAGAGTGTATTCTATATACCAAGTGTTACACCAAATACGTCCATTAATGCTAACAAAATCTACGTTTTAAATATGAAATATGTAAAATGAATTGACTTTGCATTATTAAGCAATATTGGTTGTCCAACATTCTGTTTAACAAAAGTCAATCGTGCAAACGATTTTAAATTTTAAAATAGAATTATCTTGTTAAACAAAATTGATGTACTATCTTAAAATTACAATTATGCATTTTAGTTTAACACAAAATTACAATCCAACAATTTCATTCAATATGATTTCCATTTAAAAAACAGGACAGAAATAGAGATATGTCATATCAAATATGAAATAATACGAACATATATCAGCTATAAGTATTTGTATATATGGTGAAATAAATATGTATCATTATTAATTAGTAATTATACATACAAATAATTGAAATGAAGTTGTATATTTCATATTATGTAACAAGTTAGCAAAATCATATTCGTAGAATTCAAGAAATACTTATTTATCTTTTGTATAACTTCATACAAATTAAATGTTACAAACGTTACATAGTTTATATATATATGTGTTAACTTCAAAAAAATTAGTTAACTATTAAATACAAATATTTACTGTTCGTTTTGTAATATATATGGATAGTTTGATTGTTGAATTTAATGCTTAATTCTAATATACTTGTAACGTTATTATATGTAAATGTAACAAACATTACACTTTTCTGAACATTATCACAAGCAATTATTTGATAACAATATGGCCTGTTTAATTTAATAAACAATGCAATAGTAATACAAATAAAACACGTTTACTTCACATATTGTAAAATGGGCTATTTCGCTTATCCAAAATATTAGTGATAGTTTGCTGTAAAATAAGTATCTGGATTATATGAATACGTTTAAATGTATTGGTATGTAATCTTTTCCTTAAGAGAACTTTTTTGGAAAACTAATATCCATGTTACTATTAATTTTGATGAAGTATTACAGATCACGAGATAGTGTTAATTAACCTGTGTGGAAAATTAATAAACATGGTAATATCATGAAACACTAACACAACGTGTTAGTACAAAATATTATATATAGTTAAATAATCGAAACTAGCTTAGTCAGATTTAAAAGCAACACGTTGTTTCATCATATACATATCTGAACATGTATTCTATATTAGAGATAAGGAATCAATAATATTTGTTTGCAAATGTGTCATATCAATGAACTCGATGTAAATATTATTCTAAAGATAACGAAAAATGTATTGATGAAAAATATGTTTTCTTTTATAAACACATGTATCGTCAGGTAACTGTTTATAAAAATAAATTGTTTTGTAACTATTTTAAATTTAGAAAGTGTTATTATGGTCTTAAACACTTCAAGCGGTGAGGTACTATATCAAGTTCTATTGATGCAAACATGTTTACTTTATGTTTCTCCAACTTTAATCATACATGTAACCTTTCTCGTTAGATGAAGATTGTCATAGAGGAAGTTGTTACCAAGTTGTGTTGGAAAAGAAAATGTGGCTACATGCACACCATTACTGCGAAACTAAATATGCCAGAGGAAGTTTAGTTTCATTTCAGAGTAGAGAAGAATTAGTAAGTTGTTGAAGATGACAAGTTATTTTCAATAAATACAACACACTTGACGCAAAAGCATAAATAGTTTACTATACATATGTATGTGTTACATATCATTATACATTTAAGAAGCTACATATATAATATAACCATTATCGTATTACATATTATAAATTATTTACATGATTTTCGTGTTTATATAAAACCATATATTTTACAAAAACTCAATTAAAAACATACATCTTTTAAATAAGTGTAGTTATAGTACTGGTTATTTCTAACAAGATTTAAAATAGGATTTTTGGAATACGCAAAAGTCATCTTAGAGCTTAAATACAAACATAATAAGTTGTAAATGTTAAATATATATATTCCATTCCGTTAGTTTGATAACTTTAACATTTATGTTAAACACCTTAATATGTAATATCTTTCATTGGATTCATTTTACACAATTTTAAATTTTAACCTTATTTAATCGTACAAGATAATATTTTTTTATAAAAAACCAAATTATGTTTTATTTTCTTAATAATATTTGTATAGATAAACATTGTTGATGATATCTATTAAAATAAAAATATAATACATGCATGTCTATATAGACATATCAAAGTATGTTTAATGTAGATGTTTAAGTATGTAGATACCCTTAATAATTGATTTCAATAGTGTTTGACATTGTTTTTATTAAATATGTTGTACATATAACGTGTATCTTTTAAATGTATTTTTAACAGAACTTCATTGTACGAACTATCAGTCGTAAATTGTCAACTGGACAATATTTTTGGACTGGTTTACATGATAAACGTATTAAAGATACTTGGGAATGGACTGACAAGACCCCTGCTGATTTGTAAGTTCGCGTACTCCCTTTATTGTTTGAAATAGAATAGTAGAAGGAAATGTGTCATGCGTTGTAAATAATACAAATATGCCAACTACACAAACTGATAAATCGTAAAAGTAGCTTTTTGCATCCAAGACTGAATTCAAACTATGTATGTTCTAATGATATCTCAATGATCACAAAAAACGTACACTCAAAACGATAACGATTGTAAAACTCAAATAATAGAATTGGACAAAATATTTTGTTGGCTCATACATAAACTATAGTTTACTATTCTCTTATGTCCATACAGTAAAGTTAGTTATTTTGATAGAATACTAAATGCGCTTTGAATAAACAAAACAGTAATAATACTATAATCGATGACATATTGATATACGCGTTGAAAAATTGATCATAATGTGTAGAAATATTAAATTAATTCTATTTTGGCTTGGTTACGTTTTTACAGAACATCATTTTCATATTTAAGACTTGTCAAGCCAAGCCAAGCCATCAAGTCAATAAATAGTTTACCGATGCTGACTTGACCGTTTAGATATATTCTTTTGTCTTAAGGTGGCACGCTGAGAAGGCTAAACGTGTACTCATTAATACAATCTGTACTCAATCGAATTCAGAAATGCTTATTTTGTGTGACGTCAATTGTTGTATAAATTGTGTAATGTTATTTCCATGCTAATAAGGCCATTTTGCAATAGTATATAGTTATATTTATTACATTTATAACAACATGCCTACATGTGATATTGACTATTTACGTGATATGTATTTATGTCATGTTTAAATGACACTTAGTTCTAAATTACACACATGCAAGAAAATAGCGTCAATTTGTAATAAGCCTTTCTGTCATTTTCATGAATTAAATATTTGTAAAAGAAGTTCCTAATGGCGTTTTATGATTGAAATAAATTAAATTTCGACAGTTTAAAATTGTAAAGACTAGTCATGTATTTATATTTATATAGATAGCATTACGAAAAAATATCGGACAATAAACAAACATGATTTCTCACAAAAATTAAATTCGAAAATAGTGATCAACATTTCTTTGAAAATATGTAATTAATATTGTAAACCACATACATATATGTATATATATATATATCTTATATACATATATTAAAATTATATAAAACATGCGTCTACAATTATAATTTATAAACCTAGAAAATAATTTTTTAAATTAAATACATACCTTTTAACGAGGCACACATTCTGAAAATTAAGTTAGGTGCAAAGAATCTTTCATTCATGTATCAGACATATAAAATATACTTCATTAATGTGAAAGAAAAACATAGGATTGAAGTTTTCACAATGTGTATTATTTTCATTGCTATGAACTACTGCATATAATATATATTGCACATTAATATTGATGTGTAGATGCATTTTAAATTAAATCTCAGCACTTTCTTGTATTATTGTAATCAATTACAGATGTTTTCAACATTATTTTAAAATTTGATGAGTTTGATTTATGTATTTTTAATATTAGCTACTTTATCATCTGTATCCAATTTATCTTATTGATCCATGTTAATGTTTGGCAAAAATGTGTTAATTATGCTGACATACACGCTATTTCTTACGTTTTAGTCTTCCTTGGTTAGGCAATGATCCAAATGGTTCTCAAGAATCTGTGAGATGTGTAATACTTGATATTGTTTTAAATGGAATTTGGGATTATTATTGCAATAATCACTACTCTTTTATATGTAAAATAAAAGGTATAACGCATTTAACTTAATAGATATTCTTAAATTAAAGTTTGATAAATATTATTATAATTTTGTGTTTTCCAAAAAATATTAACAACAAATGCAAATGACAAATATTTATGACAACATTTGTATAGTAACATATTTTGATTTTTTTTCTGTAACTAATTTAACACTACATTTCTAACATTATTTTTTAAATTAATATATTGCATTTAGCTGCTCTACATTTGCTTAGAACATTTATGTACGATATCTCACAACTTACTTTATATGTATTATTATTTTATATCATTTTATTTAAATTATATGAATACTCATTTATCATCAATCATGAGTTTTTTGTTTTATGTTTAGAATAAATATACTTATAAGATATTACATGAAACATGTAAATTAGTAATATGTT
>JAYRBW010095704.1:0-20475 GCA_036023295.1 Invenusta paracnida | reverse complement strand
ATAGCTTATTTGTATGCAAAGAAACTAACGCTTATACTACGTCACCAATGGATACGCTCTCATCCAATCAGAGGAGTTGCTCACTTGCATCGCCTATTGTTCAACTCAACCAGACTTAAAAAATTATTGTTTCAGAAACAATATCATGTAATTGGTTCTAACAAATTAAGGTAAACATTCATCTTGCTGATAACCAAAGACTCCAACAAGATAACAAATTAGTAAAGGTATAAAAGCTCTATGACATTAAAAACATATAAACTTATAGCAGTTTGGTATTTTTCACGAACAACTGAGTGTTGACAAGTCCAAGGTACTCTACTATGGAAAACACAGCTGTAAAATGTATATCAAGACTTAACCCATCCTCTTTGAATACAAAATATAGTTACTGTGTTCTACAAATGGATATCCATATCAACTTGATATTTATGCAGGTAGAGATGTAGCAGCTAGATCAGATGAGCCATTGGGCTCATGAATAATAAATAAGATAGTGAATATTATAAAAGGGAAGAGTGATATTAATAACCCTGAATTTTATTTCTATAACTTTTTCACCAGTCATCAGTTGATGACCGATGTGAGCAAAATCAACGTCAAAGCAACAGGAACGGTGCGTGAAAACCAAAAAGGTAGAGCCACAAAATAACTTTCAACTACAAAAACCTTAAAAAACAGAACGAGGAACAGTTGATCATGTATGTGGTGGCAGTGTGTACAGCTTAGTGGAATGATAATTCTGTTGTACATGTAATGTCAACCATATACACAAAGAATCCATTCAACTAACAAGACGATGCATTGGGGAAACAAGGATTATTAAATGTCCCAAAAACATTTCCTTATCAAACAGTACAACTTAAGAATTGGAGGTATTGACTAGCTAGATCGCAGTCGACCTAGCAACAGTTACGGTTAGCAACATACCGACCCACAATTTGGGCAAGGAAATGGTGGTGGCCTCTCTTTTCACAGATCCTCAACGTGGCAGTAATTGCAGCCTGAAGAATTTATTGTGGACACCACCAACAAAATACAATGCCACCTTTGGAATTTCGACGATCGATCGTTCATTGCCTTCGGAAGGGTGCTGTACGTCAAAATCAACGAGACCGACAAATACCACCCCTAACAAATATTATTCGTTATAAGGGTGATGGACATGAGCCAATCACAACAAATACAGGGAAGGTGCACTGTATGCCATAAAAATACAAGGCGACAGAGTAAGAAATGTTCTATTTATCTATATCATTATCGTGGTACAGACTATTTTCGCATATATCATATCAACAATATGCACCACATATCGCATTTTGCGTCACAGACGAAATAGATGAGTGAATAGATATGTCTAATGGCTTTTGTTGCTGATCAAAGCCAAGTAGTTGGTTAAGAAAATATTCCAATTCTTGAACGTCGCTATCGTTATAAAACATTATAAAAGAGTGCGAGGAGATTCGACTGTTCAGTAGTAGCTCGACAGAAAACAGAATGAGCAGAGAGAGATATGCGTGTCCCTTTATACTGTTCGTGACCAGTCATTGGATAAACTCATGCTCGATTGTGATTGGTCGGGAGCTGGGGAGGGTTTATGTTTGGGAAAAAGCAGGAGGTGGTGATGTAGAATAAGAATTACTTTTCTCACACTACTCATGTTGTTTCACTTATTAAGTTATTACATTTTACTGATAAAGAGCTTAAATTTGGCTCTAAACATTCACATAATACTTTTTTTTGAGAAACTAAATATGTCTTGCATTTGCATTAAGTTCTGGCACCTTTTATATGTATATTCAATTAAGTTAGAAAATATGCAGGATTTAAACGTACTTGTCTGGTGCAGCTTTGATTATTCTTCCAAAAATACCCGACCCTGATTTTATGTAAATATAACTATCCGTGTATTTTGTTTCGTCTGGTCTTACACATCCGCGCACTATTATTGCGTATAAAATCTGTAATGCAAATCATAGGAGAAATATACTCCTTTAAGAAAATACTAAGAATACATTTATAAAAAGTAACAATATTATATATTTAAAAATTATTCTATTATTTGTAAATGGAATAACAATGCTTTTTTAGTTTCAATGTGACCATACTATTTTCTAAAATGAGCTAGTTGATTTGATAGCTTGATTATCGTCGCTAAAAATACGCATTTTCTTTATCTAAAAAATCAAGTCCATATTTTTAATTTGAAACAAAATTTTGAATTTATACACTTTTAATATAATATATGAAATCTTACGTAATGTCCAATAAGAAATAGAAAGGGGATTAAAACCAGCCAGAATGGTTTTCCATCAGGGCATAATGTGTAAATAGGAGATTTGATGGCAGATCCATTATAAATCGGTGTGTACCAACCCACTGAAGTTTCCGGGCTTAGCCATCGAAGTCTACGATAGAGGCAATGGAAGAGAAATATAAATGAAGAAGAATATATATATAGAAAGGGAATATAAGGGAAATAGTAATCATGTAATACAAACGATATTTCTGCTGTATTCATATGAATATTCACTCAAATGTATTATATTAGTTACGTGAATAACTTTGTGTAAAATTGGTTATACTTTTATGAAAAATTACAGACATTAACATAATAATGACATCGATAAACTGAAACACAATAGCCAAACTAAAAAATAAATATTATTGAACTTCCATTTTTCCTCAAAGATAATAACAATATTTTAAAATTATAAAAATTACTAATATACTACGATAATAATAAAATGCCAACAATTGAAAGAAAAAGTGCCAATAAGCAATATTATTGTCTACAATATTTCAAAATATGTGTTAAACTGATCGGACAAAATTATATAATGTGATAAAAGATTTGTAAGACTTCTTTGATATGATATACCTAACTTATATATATTACATGCAGACCATCATCCACATATAGGCTATACCGAAAAGGATGCGCGGCTGTATAACCACATGTCTTTGTTCAATGTTGTTTAAAAAAATTAATCAATACAAATAAAATCGTCTGTGTTCTACGGTAGGGTAAGGAAAAACGCTATTCTATGTTTTTTAATAATGTTTAATATGTTTATATATAAATTGTTTTAGTTTTATATAATAAACAGATATCTATACAGCCGCGCATCCTTTTCGGCATAGCCTATATATATGTATATACTTAGTATCTATTTATAAATAATATAATATTTATATATGAACGAAAAATTTAAATTCTTTGCTGTATGCTTATTTATTGTATATGCTATTATTTCATATAATAATTTATTAGATTTAGATTTCTGACAAATTATGCTATTTTTTGTTTTGTATGTATATATTATGCCTGTAGGTATATAAAAAAACATATAGTAAAAAGTACTAATAAAATAAGCTTTAAAATTGTGCTTAAATATAAAATAATGTTAAAAAAATAAAAAGTAAATGAAATAGCTTAATTTATCTAACAGCAGATAAAATAATTTATACAGAACGTTATTTATATAAAAAACAGTAACCGCGCTATATGTGTGAAGATAGATAAAATGCCAATAAAATATATTATCTGAAAATAATACGTAAATTATATATATGTATGTACATACATTAAAAGAAGCATAATTAGTTAAAACTTCAAATACCATGAATTATTATGAAACAGTGACTATACAATAAATAACTTTTGCTCATGTATAAATAAAGTTCTTAGCTCACGTGAAAGACACAAGTGGCGGAAAGTGGTGAATTAGGACCGATGTGACTTTATCAATGTCATGAAAGACGAGGGCATTTCTGAAGGGCAATACTGCAAACAGAACAGGTCCATTACTGATTCCAAATTGAACTTGAATGGCTTCCTCTGAGAAAGGGACAGCCCTGTTGGAGAAGGTGTAAATGTTTCACTTTGAAGGTAACAAGTAAAGATACACAAGTTTGATTTCAATTAAAGATGCAAGAATCCACGACTGAGTTTAAATATGACGTATATATGCATACAATTAAAAATAAACAGAGTTTAAATATGACGTATATATGCATACAATTAAAAATAAACAGAGTTTAAATATTACGTATATATGCATACAATTAAAAATAACAGAGTTTAAATATGACGTATATATGCATACAATTAAAAATAAACAGAGTTTAAATATGACGTATATATGCATACAGTTAAAAATAAATAGCGATAAAAAAATATGTTTATCATATTATTAACTATTATAGATATCTCTACTCTAATGATTTTAAAATGATATTAATTACATTTAAATATCCAATATAACTACACTTTGTGTAATTTTGTGTAATTTGTATATATGTATTATACTGTACATATAAATACACTATTAAATTATATTTTATCGATTTAAAGTTATTTTAAATAAAATATATTTTAAAGGAGTTCAGGTAACATTTTGTTAAAGCGATTCTTTCTTGAAGAATGACATGATATAAATAAATAATAAATATAAATAATAATATAAAAATAACTTTAATGAAGTTGAATTATAGTTAAATACTAATGCACAAAGAAATATTTTGTTTTTAACTTAAATTTCTTTAAATTATTTCCAAAGAAAAATGAAATTTAAGCATATTGTTAAAACGTTGAATGCCTCATCAAATTAAACACAGTTTCAGATTTCATAAATAATTATGCACTAATTGTCAAGGCATTGCAATTTTCCTATGAAAAGAATGGCTAGTTCAATAAATCTATAAAATTTGTTACGCTAGCTACTGGCGACGAAGTGAAAAAAGGTTAAAAATAGGAGAGAAATAAACTTACTTTCAAACGAAACTTTATCTATAGCTCATAAGATAAAGTTCATATAAAGTTTATTTCTTAAGTAGCATAGTGTAATATTTAAGTTTACAAGTTGACATGGTCATTATATTAGCTTACAAATTTAAAATTATATTTGATATAACTACGTAGAGATATAAGCATACATTATTTAAATACTTTACATTTAATTTTGTATATACATATACATATATAGATCAAATTTTAATTATTAAATATGTAACAAATTATGTGTATCATATGCAATAAAGAAAACTGTATTATAATGTTTAAATAAACTTAATCTTTTACGAGTATCTAGGTATATTATATGCTAAAAACTGATATTATAAATTTTCTAAACTTAAAATAATAAAAAGTTGTTGCATTGATATAGCATTGATGTCCATTTTCAATAATTATAACCTTCTTGAATACACTGCACGGTAATATACATTCATAGATAACGATCACTAAGTAGTATCATGTACATCAAACTTTCACTATTTTTCCTTGGCTTTGATTAGTGTGAATTCATTTTGTGCTTACAGTTTTGTAGTTATAAAATATTGCCATTAAATTCTCATATGAAATAAAATACAATTTTCAGTTTTTATTTAACTAATTGTTATCTATGGTAGACATCATATATCTAGACATCAAAATTACCTTTAATCTTAAAATGTTTCTGTTCATATCTATGAAAAAGTAAGCTGAAAAAGAAAATTTCAATTCTACTTACATTTGAAAGTTAAATGTCGACAAAATACAATCTGAGTTATTAATAAATAATTTTTAGTATATAATATATCCGGACGTTGTTAATGAACGTAATTAATGAACACACAAAGAAACACACTATTGTTAAGTTACTTACCATATAACAATTAATGTGTATGTGTTAACACAATAACATACATCAAAGAGAAAGAGTCCACTGTTAGTCACACAACTGCAAAATAAAATGTAAACATCATCATTCATCTTTAAAATATGATATGATATGAGAGAAGTAACATAAACTGTGTATTATAAGTTATAATATACAAATTATATTGTAAAATGCATTAAATTGTATTTTGTAAATACTGAAATACCTTAAATTTCAAATACTTAATAATTTTGGATATATGTATAATAATGTAATAGTTCAATATAAGGGATTAAATGTTTCATTTGAAATATTTATATATATTACATAATAATATTTAAAAAATATACCTATATAATAAAAATTATCACAGTGCTAGAAAAAATTTAAATCTTGAGATATTTTCAATTTTCTTAGTCAATTCGGACATGCTGATCGTGAATCTGAAGTTTATTTTTATATTTCAGATTTTAAAAGGAAAACATTTTAAAATTTCGTTTTGACTTTTTTTTAAATGTATTTATAATCCTCAAAAAATGATATGTGCATATTTTTCATTGGGACAATTGTTGTAAATACAATTTCCAAAACAGTTTATATGTGACAGAAATACGTTTTATTCATAATAAAAGCATTAAAATCAGAATAGGAGTAGTACAATTCTTCAAAAATCAAAAAGTGAATTTAATGTTAGATCGAGCTTGTCGTGCAAATTTCTTGCTAGGTGAATGTCGCAAAGTGTGCGAGATGTACTCACCTAGCATGTCTGGTGCATATCAGCCGGTATAGCGCTTTACAATTGTCAGTATATCTTGGTGAAAGTGCTCTTCATGCTTCATCGCTTACGTCAACCATATTGGGAGCGAAAAAGTCAATATAAGAATGCAAATAAGGCCTTTTTAGCAATATGCGACAACCAAGTCTCTCATAGTTCTGCATGGTGTCATCAATAATTTCCTTGTAGTTTTGGCTTTTCTTATTTTCAAAGAATTCGCCGAGAATATTTCTGAAGCTTGTCTATGCGCACTTTTCCATGTTGGTCATATAATCCTCCAGTTCATGACAGTTGAGCATCTTTTTAATGTCAGGTCCGGTGAAGATGTCATTTCCGACCTTCGCGTCTGATAGATGAGGAAACAGTAATGGACAGCTAGTTGCATGACTGTCACAGAGGCATAGAAAACATGAATATTTGGTAAAGCTGCCTTGAAGGTCCAATATGAAGCCAATCATTTTTAAATCTCCACACAGTTGCCAACTATAGGTATCGTAATTGAGTTTTTCAAGAACTCAATCTCACGTTGTTATATTCTTCTAACGTTATATCACACCAGGACGGGTGGAAACTCATTACCATTGTGTTGAAACTACTTGATGATGAATTCATGAACAGTCTCTATTCCGATAGGTTGTGGTAAATATCCATTGATTCGAACAGCACAGAGACATTGCTGCAGTAGCACAACTGCCCAAACTTTAATAAATGATGCGAATAATATTCGTGATGCTTATGGAATTTTGTAATCATCGTGTTAGAATCAAGTAGGTTCCATTCTTGAAGTCGTGAAGTGAGTAATTCTGATGAATTTTTCAGTAATTTCAAATCTCGTTCCAAATCATCCAGCTCATGCTGTAGTATTAAAATAACGTGGTCTGCCTGTATGTCGTTCCAAGTCAGAGTTGACTGGTGAAATAGAGGCTTCTATTTCCATGTTAGACAATTCATCTTCACTGCTGTCGAATTCATTTGGGTGTTGGACCACCGGGTATTCATCAGAATGTGGCACCAGAGCAATTGAAGAATCCATCAAGGGATAGGTAATGTTTTGAGATTTTCTAAAGAATTTGGGAATTTCGACAATGTAAAAATAGCAATTGGTGCCATGCTCGATTGGTTCACACCATGTCCATGGTATCGCAAACGGCATTTGTTTAAGTTCCCGGGAAAACCATTTGCTTAAGCTAGTTTTGTAAGTGCTTCAAATTACGTGTGGTGCCCAGGTTTTGTCATGATTGGCAACTGGCATTCCAAAGTAAAGCTAATATGCTTCAGCATGCATGGTAGACAAGCTAATAGTAAACTGCGCATTTCTTGCCATTAAATAGTGTCTGCTAACGTAGTAGAAGCAATTTGGATCATTTCTACATAAATGACGTGGATGCCATAACCAACCGGAGTTAAAATTTCACGTAATTATTTTGTCTGTCTAATTCAAAAATAAAATGAAATAAAAACATCTTTTTCCCTCAAAATCTGAACGATAAAAATTAAAATAAATTTCAAATTCGTGATCAGCATGTATGAATTGACTAAGAAAGTTGAAAAAATCTGAAAATGTAAATAAAAAGTATTTTTTGTTGCACTGTGAATTATCTAATGATTATATTATAAATATTCATAATAATATAAACAATAAAAAACAATATATATTAAAAGTTATCTAATGATTATATAGGTTTTCCCGATCAAATAGAGACGGTTGACAGAACAAATGTGCCGACGTCAGATCAAGTAGAGATTTGAATTTTAAAATCGCGTATTTCGTCTGACCAAATGTTGACAAGGCCTTATAATGCGTCCAGGTCACATCAAATGAGTCCAAGTAAAATTAAATGTTGACAGAATAATTATATGGTGCATTTAGAGATTTTATTGTTAACTGAGAAGTGATATTTATGTATTGTGGCATATTAAATTGAAGCTTTTGTATTTGTATGTACATATATATAAATACTAAGATAAATGTTTTATGTTGGCATAAATAATATAAATTAAGAAGATAGGTTCCACAACACTATGAAAGTTTATTTCCTGAATTTTCAGTACGTGTGTACCTTCATCAGAGGCAAATACTAAAGTGAAAATATTATAACAGCAGCTAACAATAATCTTACGTAATAGAACGCAAGCCAATAAACTTTCATAGTGTTGTGGAACCTATCTTCTTAATTTATATTATATATATAAATATATATTAAATTGTAAACAATTATCCATATTGTAAACTATATACCATATGCGTAAAATAAATAATAAAGCAAAATATTAACTAAATTTAATGCATTAGAGCGAAATATTGTCAGGCTAGTACTAACAGAAAAACACCCATAACTTCTATATATATATATTATTAATAATATGTCACTATCCTATATTATAGTTATATATGTATATATATTATAAAAAAGAAAGAAGAAAACCATAAAATGAAATGCTTAATATATTTGAAGAACGAAAATATAAAAATATAAATTGGTAATTTATTATTATAATTGATTTCTTCTAAATTTTACTTAATTAAAAATAAAAGTTTCTTGCGTAATCATTAAAAAATTATCATTAAATTAAATTAAATTAAACTATACAATACTTATACTACTAACTTTAACTTAAATAGTAACTAGTAAATATACATTAGGATAATATATATGTATAATATATATATATTATCCTTTTTTTAATAACTTTATTTCTTTAGTATATATTTATTTCAGCACATATTTCTACACAGTCGTTTCTCGCTTCTAGAAAGGCTTACACATTTTGAATTAATTGTTTCATCTTGATTGGTTTTCTAATTAAAGTTTGTTGTTATTTTTAAGGATTTTAAAATAAAAGTGCGGTATGTGAATAGCAACTGAAATATATTTATTAAGAAGCCTGTATAAAGCCTGTATAATAAAATGTACCATGTTTAATCTTATGTATGATGTTTTTATTTAAGATTAAAAATATAAAAACACAAAAAATATTTACGGCAGAAACACTTACCAGTAATGATATACACGGTATAGGAAAAATGGGGGATACACTATTGTGTATACATATAATACAATCACCGGTCGCAGACATATCCCATACTGGAGCAAGAGTAGGACAATAATGACAGCCACAAACAGAACCTTTTTTGCGTAGTTATTAGACTTCTTAACCTATAAATATGTAACACATGGATATATTGCTTAAACATATTTCAAATATGACACGCATATTCGCACAGAGGCTTACATCAAGAATGCCAGGTGTTCTCTTTCTCTCAATGAGCTCAATAGGTCTGCAACGTAGAACGGAAAACACAAAGTATATTTTATATGTATTATGAATAAAAACGTTCCTCTGAAATCAATATTAAAGGGGAAAAGTATAAGGATGATCAAATGTATTACTTTGGTAATTATTTTTTTCTAAAATAATTAATTAAGCGATTGCAATTTATTCGCTGCACTTTGGGAAACTACAAATAATGTATATAGTAAACAAATCTATATTTACCAAGTTTGTTGGATAAATCACAAATTACTAAGAAATACAGATTTATAGACCCACTATTTTTAATTGTATCAAAACATCAAAAGTAGGTATATAATTTAAAGTTAAATAGCTAAACGATATCATTTGATATTACAGAATTATTTTATTAAACTTAGTAATTATAGGTGCAATTTATATTCTGAATATGTTCCGCTAATTCTATTAAAATGAAATCTATGGCAAATAGAATTGTTCTTATATTGGAATTATGAATTAATTGGAATGCTAACTACATAAAGTTTTCAGTATTAAAAATATTTTACAATTATAAGTATTTTTAGAAGGTTAATTAATAAATATAGGAAGTTCCAAAGACATGTATCATAAAAAATTAACATTATTACCATTGTGTGTTATATATATATATATATATATATATATATTGCTATCATAAAACGATTTTTATTGTAGTCTTGTTTTGTTTATGTAATAATTATTGCTCTCTTACTATAGCTAGATTTTCTTAGAATGCAATATGGCCCTCTCTAAATGTATTGAAATAGGTGTCCATTAATTTTTCTAAATGATTAATGCTTATTACATATGTAGATTGAATATATTATGTGTAATGAAAAATGTAAACATATAAATATTAATAAAACGACAGTAACATAGAAATAGATTGTCCGTGCTCTCTCTTACCGAAGCTAAAACAAATATATATTTCTATGGACAGTAATCTATAATTTTATAATTACACTTAAAATTATTGCACTTATAAGCTATTGCTGAGAATGGTTGTACTTGTATTCACGATAGCCACTATAATAGACTTCTGATATAAATAATAATATTCATAAAAAATAAGTAATCTTTATACTCTATCGAAGAAACAATTATGGATCTAAGTAATTTTAAGCAACACTATCAGGAAACTATTAGATTACTTGATTCTTAGTAAATTCCGTGAACGTTATATTTTTATTACATTTACTTTTCAATCTTGCTGTCAATCTTTCTAAACAATGTTGCACTGACTCAGTATCTATTAGATGATACATATTATTATTATTATTATTATTATATTTAGGTCTACAACTATACAATTCATAATTGTACAAGTATCTACAATATTTGTAATTTAGGTACATAATTTTAATTGATGAAATTGATTAGGTGACTGATTAGTGAATGTGAGTAGCTTACCGAAATGAAACTCAAATAAGCTGTCACTGTCATATATTATTTCATATAATCACTGTGTATGATATAAATCCATATAAAAATCTCACTAATATAATACTTTAGAATGTAACTTCGACAATTTGAGCATAAAACATGTTAAAATGATAGAATAACAGTTCAAACTATACTGTATATTAATATTATTTTAGAAATATATAATTACATTTCGTTACAAGTAATTCCAGACGGAGGATAAACTGAAGGCTTCAATTTCATGTCGACTTTTCATAACTGAAGTCGAAAAAGTTTTCTATATTTCCCTTTAATCGGTGTGTTAAATAAAATCAATTAAATATATAGAACCTTCAGATCAAAGAAAATATCTAATTAAACGATGCAGTAGCATAGTCAAGCCAAGAACATGGGTGTCAGCAATTAGCTTGAGAGATACTAACAATTCTAGTCATTAATGCTAAGGAGAATAGGCCTATCTTTGACTGCTTATAACTCAGGCTAGAATGCATTCAAAAGCTATTGTTTATTATCAGCGTAATCAATAAGCGCTAAGGAACTAAATGCACCTAAAAATAAAAGTACACTTTTTAAAGAGGGGTCAATTTCAATGAAAAATTCTTTCTTTTATAACATATTTTTATCAAAACAAAAAAAGATAAAGTCAATATCTTTCTTGTTTTGATAAAATATTAATATTAAATATTATATAGATAAACAAGTAGCATGTTATCTAAACTGCTAAATTCATAAAAATATGAGAACAAAATATTAAGAAAAACTTTATGGCAATGGTATGAATTGTATTATTTTTACTATTTATATTAATTAGCGTATTATCTAATAACAAAACATGTATTTATGTAGGTTTCATTGCTTCTGTAAAAATGTTCTAGTGTCAAGAATTTTTTATTAATATTTTGTTCCTATATTTAAATGAAATTTTCAGATTAGATATATTACTTGTTTATCTATTAATATGTATATATGCATTTTTACAGAAAACGTGTAACAATTAAATCGTAGCACCATTTTTATATCAATTTCTTTCACAACTGTACTTCATATCATAAATATCCGTTTAACTTTTTTCTTTTGATGAGCTCATTTCTTGACTTTTATTTTTACGACGACTCTGTCGTTTTGTTTTTATAAACATACTATGAATCACATATTTCAATTAATACAGGACAACAAAATCAATACAATACATTATCAAAAAAGTAAATGAATGCTCCAAACCAATTAAACGATGTGACAGCCAACTAAATGGTTCATTTTAGGAATCAATTATTGCCCAGAAAATAATAAATTATGTAATTTTGATTAACAAATATTATCGACTAGTAAAGAATTCAAAAATTTGTTACTGACTATATCTATATATACTCTATGATTTGGACCATAGATATTTGTTTTACTTAAATTGCTATATATATATATACATATTAATTAATTTCTATGATTTGGACACAACAAAACCGATAATGTCGCAAAAATGAAATTCAAGAAACGAGATCCTCAAAAGCAAAAAGGTTATAATAATAGTGATTATACGAAGTACAGCCATTAATAAAATTGATATAAAAATGGAGCCAAGATTTAATTGTTATAATGCTTGCTGTTTAAAATGCATAAGTATTGAAAAATTCGCTTTTAAGGCTGTTTAATTGGCGAATCAGAAAAATGTTTTATTCACGTATGTCACATACTCACAAAAGATATGTATTTTCACGGCATAGTGTTAATGTACTAAATTTATAGTAGTCAATTTATGATGGGCACCCTGTATATATAAAAAGTTATGTATTTGAATTTTCGTAATTTTCGTAATTTTCTTAATTGTTAAGTACTGTACCTACTGTTTTTGGCTGATCCGATCATACTGATAATGATCAAGTTAACATTTTCTATCCAAGGTGAATATACAAATAAACTATAAATACAAAAAATTCGAGTGGTAGATTGAATACTTCATGCTGTAAACAATTAATCGTTTATATTCCTTCAACCTTATCAAATTTTTATCATCTTTCGTGAGTATATTTTAAGCGCATTAATACATCTAGTCATATTAAATCACACTATAGAAAAAATTGCAATTTAATCTAAAAAATTAAAACTATTTCTATGGCTTCAACATATTAATAATTTATAATTCACAATATCTAGACCTATAGACAGTAATAGGTCGTTAACTACTTATAGCTAAGCAAACTATGCAGTAAGTATTATAGGATAGTCGAAAATAGGGTGTTTTTCAAACAGCTGCAGAGAAAAATAAAAATCAATTTAAACCTTAAAATGTCATATTTAACAATCTCCCTTATACAATATCTATCTTGTGCGAAAATTTCATGAAAATTGGTTTGGTAGTTTAGAAGATATAGTACTTCTAAATGTACCATTTTGGAACAATTCTTTCTTTCTTTTTCAGATTTTCAATTAATAACGAACTTTGAATCTTTAATTTTATCCAATTTATTTGTAAACAGCATTCCAGGCTCAATACATTTTAACCATTGCCTGAAATAAGTTGTTTTTGAAAGCTTCATAAAAATAAATGTAGCTTAATGATACTATTTTTAAGTTTTTATTTTATATGACAATTTTAAATGACAATATTATAAATTAGAATTTGACTCCTTTGTCAGTATTTATTTTTATTTAAGTCACACGTTTCCCACATTTAAAATTTTCCAACACTTTTAATAGCTAACATGATCTTGGAAACATTATAGTGCACTAAAGTAATAAAAGCCGTATAGAAAATTCATAATTAATATTTTTTAGAATTATTAATTATTTTTTAGTATTTTAAAAGTGAAATGAATATTTTATTACGGAGGTCAGACATTATTTATCTATTTCTGTATAGACACTACATCTGCATTTTCCTAGTTTTTTTAAATAACTTTGCAGTATTACATTATTTAAGTAAAAATTTTATTTGGGCAATCTATCTGTTTTTCTATTTTCAATATGTTATTTATGTAAAAATTATAAAATATATAGTAAAATTTTTATAATGTATATCACTTAAGATGAATGAATAAGATCACGTATAAGAGAATGAATAAGTACAATGTGTACGATATAATGTACAATGTAATCATTTCAATGTATGTGTAATGAAGTATATTTGTCTTGTTAAGTTATTTATAATAAAATAAACTTAATCCTTTTCATCCTGTTTTTTTTATAAATAAAACCTTATACATGACAACGGCTCATCAATATAATTAAAAGTAAGTGTAGGTATACCAACTTACTTTCAATCAAAATATTTTTCATGCCTCATTTTTTTCCTTTTATGGATTTATACTCGACATCGAGTATTGCATATAATCTTGATTGCATATATATAGTAACTCATTTACGTTGTTATATTCGTATAACTACGATACAAGTACAAAGTGCTTTCATTTAGGTATAGTGAAACTTTATGAATGGTGAAAAGACGAAATGATTCAATCGATAATTTCTTCCTTTCATAAAATGAATACACAAAGTTCCTAAATGCTCAGATGTCAAAAAAGACCAAGTCTTTAGAATTCCAGATAGTACCCATAACCTAGTAGAACTGAAGGATAAATGTGTTAACAGCATTTATACATAGTTTATAGTGAAAATGCCATTCAAAGAAAATACAATTGACAAAATGTACATTTATGACTTAGGCATTTTGTATATATACTTTGTAACTATTTTTTTTATTGTTTGAAGTTAGAAGTTTCCTGAGCTGCGTAATATTGTATAATATACTTATCAAAAGTTTTATGAAATTTTTAACAATTACTTTATATAAACCTCTTTACTTATAATGAAAATTTTGAAATATTTTCAATTGTAACGACTTTTAAATTATAAATTTTTATATTTATTTATTGTAAAATAATATTATACATATATTTAAAAATAATACATCTAATTTTGATTTTAACAAATATATATTTTTTGTCTTATTATAGCCTGTATCATATGTTTTGATTCTTCTTTAATTTCTTAGAACTAAATAGTTTTAGAAGTTTGCGATAACTACTGTCTCCCGAGCTAGAAATGTAGCAATTAAAACGAAATCATTTTATGAGATCAAAAACGCTGATTATACATTATGGTATATTAGAAACACGATATATTTATAACTGATTGTAGTTATATGGTATCACAATATATTTAAAGCTATGAAAACCAAAAATGACAAAATAAAAACTAATAAAACAATATTAACTATAATGCGTAAGTTTTGACATTACTTTACATAACCA
Organism: Invenusta paracnida; assembly: GCA_036023295.1. Classification (NCBI taxonomy): domain Eukaryota; kingdom Metazoa; phylum Platyhelminthes; order Proseriata; family Coelogynoporidae; genus Invenusta; species Invenusta paracnida. The sequence continues at coordinate 5,116 of JAYRBW010095704.1, read as the reverse complement.
ATTCTCCCCTATTCCATATTTATTTTGACAGATTTTTCATAAAAAATGCAGGATTGTATGATTTTGATAAAAATTAATACAAATCGGGCCAAGTTGGAATTTTCTATTAGAAGCATGAGTTTTAAGGTAAAGACTAAAATAAAAGTCTCGGTATACAATAATTCCAACGCAGGAAATGACACTTTTGTTTACCGGAAATTCTGGTCAACTCTTTTATTTGCAAATATGAAAAGTTACATGAGATACAAAAACGGAACTGATCGCTCGCAAAATGCGTTTTATTTTTGGAGCGATTTAAATATATCTATAAATTATATTCAAATATTAGTTTAGTAAGTATAACAACCACCAGAAAAACAGTTTACACAGACAAATAAAAAAAATATATATAAAGGAAATTATAACTTTATCACGATTTTAGATCACATTTTCAAAATACATACTATCCGAAGCACACATTATAATATAAAAAGCAGAAACTCCAAAAACGCTTCTGAAAAATACATATATAATACAAACCTGAACTACACAGGTGGCTACTAAAATACAAGGACATATAATATGCACATACATACCTAAGGTGTCCGGAAAATAAGCTCGGTTTCTTTCTTAAAAAATTCATATATAAACAAATATATGTATTATAAAAATTATCATATTGTGAACACAGCAACAGATAGTCCCATACGAATACAATCACAAATAGTTCCTATATAAATACAATGACAAATAGTTACCACCCTATGGAATATTTTTCTACAATAGTCTTGTAGAGCAAGATGTTACTTATTTATCTACTGCGGTGTCAGAAAATTTAAGAAAGTTTGCGCATCATTTCAGAGAATAATCTTGGACGCATGTCTGCAAGAGTATGCATAGACATACATAATAAATAAACTAATGACATTTTCTATTATAAAACGAATTAATTATCTGGACACCCTATATATATATATGTAATTTAAAATACAACTTAAAAGAATTTAAGTATACGATTATAAATTAGGCATTAAATTTAAATTATTTATATCACCTAAGGCATAAATAGATAATACTTTTGACATACTATTTAATTCAATTTCATTATATAAGCTCTTTACATAAGTGCACTGTTAAAATAAAAAAAGTGACAACCCATCATTTCTAAATAAATTATAACAAAAGTTAATAGAAATTTAAAAAAGATTGACTCTAACATAGTAAAATGTACAATTAACTTAAGTTGACCAATGAGAAGATTGCATATTTTCTATTCGAATGTTTTGTTTTTAATTATCTATTCTTACAATTTATAAATAGAAGTCCATTTATAAAATCTATGAACCACATTAGAAAAATAATTGAAATTTGAGAAAATATGTGGAAAAACCTTTGAGCAATAATATTAAGGACTTCTGTATTTCTGTATCTAGAAAAGTTAAATTACGTATACTTGGACAGTCATATTTTTATAGTTGTAGTATTCGCATTACTGCTTAAGTAAATTTGTAGAATTAGAAACGATCGTTTTTTGGGATAAAACTTTAATATATAAAACTTTATTTTTATAAGTTTTATTCATATAGATGAATACTTTATATTTATTACAAATATTTCAAATAAATACAATTGAGTTATATATTTTATTAGAAATATAGAAATATTTTAACTTGGAATATTTTTTGTTTAAAAGTATAATTATAAGGTAGGTACGGAACAAATGGTAATTAGACAAATTTTGTTTGTTTATAAGCATATTTCTAAATTCAATTATAAACATTGAATTTAAAACATAATTTTATTTCTTGTTGGAAGTAATTTTTATAAATATCTAAATTTACTCTTGAAATTACTCTGTAAGTAGTTATTATAATACTTTTCTATTTGTTATTAATCACCATTTTTAGGCTCTCTTAATTATAACAAAATTAGTTTATAATATATTTTTGTAAAATGAGAGATCTATATTTCCGAAAGGGTTGATACATCTTTAATGACATTTTTATGTAAATATTACATGGAATAATATTCTCCCAATACCAAAATATAATCCCACCACTCTGTAAGTGATGTTATACCTAGGCTAACTTATCTTCACAAAGTTAATACAAATTTGAATAAGTTGTAATAAAATACAAAACAGTTTCTAATTGATAACAAAACTTACGTATCTGTCGTTTTGTCATTTGATATTCCATTCCCTTCGACCACGATATGTTCCATTGAAAAATCATAAGTATTGTTCGTCGCCATTATTCTAGAAAAAATCTAGAAAATCTCTTAGTTTACGTCAAATACGTGTAGGTATACTAAAAAAGATGCGGCATAATACGACACAGATTTGTCATTGAGCACAATTAAGGCAGTTAAATCACAACCTTAAATTATAGACAAAAGAACAATCAAAGCGTAAAAATACAATTTAGCACATCATATTATTGCACGTTGCCATCTGTCATCATTCGATCATTGCCAATGTTCACTCGAAACTGTCGAGAAGTTTGAAAATCAATGAGGAGCTGCGTTGCTTAGCCGAGTTGTAAATAGGTATATATATATACGAAGCGAATTTCAACCGATTTCCAGAACATACTCTTAACAATAATATGATCGATATAATTCTAAAAATCAATATTGCGTTGCTTCTGCTCTATATATGAGCTAGGAACAGAAAGGGAAGAAAGAGGAGATAGTATGTATGACGTCAAAAGGGAGGTTTCTTGTTCTATATTTATGAACCAACTAGTGATCATTGCAGACTATCGAGAAGAAATAGAATAAATAGAGGGGGAATTTCGTTCCTCTGTTTTTAGAGTCCCCTTTCGTTGTCTATGGAAACGGCTAAATATTCTTATATGCAATAGAACTATAAGAGTTAGTTAAATTGTATTCATCTGAAATTGTTATACTACAAACACAGTCTATACATATGTTAATTAATTATTGATAATTAATTATATTCGTAATATAATAAATTACAACTGAGTATTATTTAACAAGAATGTAAAGTATAATAACATATTGTTTACATCAAAATCCAAGACAGGGCGTTGCCTCAATTTTAAAAGCTTTTAAACATAATATATGAGATTTATAAAAATCTATTTACGAAAATTATAATTAGAAAGATTATAATACAGTTTGATGCTACTTATATACTTTTCATAATTACGTGGAAGCATGCATATTTTAATGAGTAAATGCATATATGTATATTAAGCGCATGGCAGTGAACGTTAACATTAATTGCATTTTTTGGTGTCAGTATATATGAGTTCTGCTTACTGTATCTTAGTTTAATATGAAGTTGTTACTTACCTTAATTCTTTGTCAGCCATATCTAAATATATAATAGAATATTTCTTGTTCTTCTAATTATTTGTATCATATATTGTCCACATTAAATAAAGTCTATCTTTAAGTCAATTAATCTTCTCATTCATCGAAATATGACAATTTCTCCGATTTGTTAAATAAATAATATTGCTTAATGAAGATAAATAATGTTAACCAGTACATATATATAATAATGTAAGCTAATTAAACATCTTATTATATATAAATATTTATTATCGTCAACTGAATTAATTAAGAAATGTTAAAAAATTCCTTATAAGTACCTATGGACATTATTCTAAAAATACACAAAATGTTTTGCAAAGGTATAAAGAAAACTAATGATTTCAATACGAAAAAGTAAGGCAGAAGAGTAAATATAATATATACTAGTATGATTAAACTATTTTTATTGGCAATAAAACATTATTGTCGATTTCTAAATTGGACCCTAAAAATAGTATGTGTACTCATCAACGTGTATATATTACTAAAATATCGTATTATATGGCGATTAATATTAAACACTACGGATTAGACACGAGGTCAAGTGTTATATAGATGTATAATATAATAAGTGTTTCATACACGTTCTAAAGAATGATTGAGCTTAAATTTCGATATTTAATGGAGTGAAACTTATGGTATGTGTTTCGAAAATGATATTAGTGTGTAGACGCCCAGCTCACGTAATGAATGCACTTGATGCATTAATGTGTATACCGAGGACTTTAGATTACTTATTACGATGTACGTACGAGTGTATTTATTTAAGTGGGCTTGATTATTATAAGTACTATACGCAATACGGATGTATTGGCTTATTGAATAATATATACAACCATATTTTAATTATATACAGGGTGTGTCAAAAGTAACGCTAAAATAAGTATACGTAAAGTTCAATTGACTGCTTTATTTTAAATATTTTATGAAAATAATAATACATATTAATACATTTTCTATTCTACTCTATTATTGTATTTAACAATCTTTTAATTTATGCAAGTTTACTTTTTATTTACATTGAAAACAAAATCATGTTAGTATTAATACTAGTCTAGTTTCTATGATAATTGGAAACGATTATAGCTGTGTAATAATTACATGAATACTCAATTTTTCAGAATAAAAAAAAGACTGATGAAATACGCTAATCTTCAATGAGTACTATAGTTTATATTAATACGATAATTAATAACAGCAATAATAATTGATATAACACCATTCTTCTGTCATACAGGTTATCAATAGATAACAACATAGAAAATTTTACGTGTCTCAATCGAGAATCGAACCGGTTGAGACATTGCCGGGCGGATATGATTACTATACCATTGGGACACTGGCTAATAATCGCCATAAATGCTTGGTATATACATAAAATATTGTGGTGTTATTATGTAACAACTTCGTTAAGCTGGCGAATTGCGGTGGCTATTTAGCCTTAGTTTATATATGTAAATATACTATAGTGTCCAGGTAGGGTTAAGCGTAGTATCGCGATTATTAGCCAGTGTCCAAATGGTGTAGGGGTAAGCGTAGTATCGCGATTATTAGCCAGTGTCCAAATGGTGTAGGGGTAAGCGTAGTATCGCGATTATTAGCCAGTGTCCAAATGGTGTAGGGGTAAGCGTAGTATCGCGATTATTAGCCAGTGTCCAAATGGTGTAGGGGTAAGCGTAGTATCGCGATTATTAGCCAGTGTCCAAATGGTGTAGGGGTAAGCGTAGTATCGCGATTATTAGCCAGTGTCCAAATGGTGTAGGGGTAAGCGTAGTATCGCGATTATTAGCCAGTG
>JAYRBW010095693.1:0-20478 GCA_036023295.1 Invenusta paracnida | reverse complement strand
TTAATATATTGTGCATCCATATTAATATATGCTTTCCCCCTTTTTTTCAGACTTTCGAAACCAATACCTACGATCTGGTACGATTATTTGGATTCTGGAATGCATCTTACACTTTTTATTAAAATTCAAAATTTAATCGCGTTCATGATGAGTTGTGTACCTTTTTGCCGGCCTTCAGGCTTCACACGTGCAATTGTGTGGCCTCTTTACTTAATTCAGGTGAATGTATGGATACATTAAATTTATAGAATTGTGTGAAATGTACTAGGTGGTAAAATAAAATTACTTAAAATTATATATTTTATTGAATAATCTACACTATATAAATAACATAATTATGTACATATACGTATGTCTCATATTTGATTATTAACAGTAGGTACTAATGCCTTACTTTATTTAAAAAATACATATACGTTTATTATTTATTATATGTATAATTAATAATCCAACGACATTTTATAAGTGATATCACAATGTAACGGAAAGCGACATTACCAGAATTTGAATTCAGGCAGTCGTCGAATGAATGGCTTGAATTCGTCACCACTTGTTCTAGGCAAATTGAAGTTGTCATCTTAATTATAGAATGAAAAATAATACTTTCAAGTTAAGATAAATATATAGCAAATAGTAGATAGAGTGGTTATACTATTATCTGTGCAAAAGAATAATAGCATAATAATAAATACTGCCATAATACAGTGTATGGCCACAATGTTCGCGCACTAGGTATATGTTATAATAACAAAACTGTTAATAAATAGAAATACTAGTATATATTTGTACACTTATAATTATCTTTATAATATACATCACTATATGTACTGGGTGCTCGGAAAGTCACTGTGCAGTGAAAAAAAATTATACATAATAATATGTATTAAATTAAATAATAAATGCAATAAGTACTGATATAAGTGTACAGAATATAGCTAATATATAGTATTATATCTTGTCAGTGAACTGTAATCACTTAATTAACAAAGACATGCAAAATCAGAGCATATTAACAGGTTATTGTAAAAAATCTATTCATTGATTTCAACTGCACAGTGACTTTCCAAACACCCTGTATTATAATTCATAATGTGTGAGAACAGTTCATTAATAAAATAACACAATCTATAGATCATGTAATCAATTAAAAGTAACCGCAATAAGTATTTAGCCTGAAAATAATTGATAAATGTTTTAGTTGAGATTTGATACAATTATGAGAGGAAAGTGACTATCGGACGATCTTGTTTTTACGATCTTATATATTGTTTATTAATATGTTTATTTAAAATAGAATATAAAATATTACATATTTAATTCTTATTTATAATATATAGTCCGTGAACATTATGCCCATGCACTGTATATTCGACATTATAAGTAAATTTAAAAAGTATACATATTTTTATAGGAATACATCGATTGTTTTAAATGTCAAAAATATCGATCTCAGGTCAATTCATCTAATTAAAGGTATACAACATACAGCAAAATTAATATCAAAAACTTAATAATATCAATACAAATTTTTACAAATACACAAGGGAAAATATGGATAACAAATACAATGGGTAAGGTTAACTTTGAAATTTGTGACAAATTTTAAATAGTATAATATAAAATAGAAATGCAATCGATCAATAAAGTAATACACATTTTATAAGCAGTAATGTAAATGTGTGTTTGTGAACATTGAATATTCTTATTGTTGGCACGTGTATATAATTTCATAATTAACTGTTAAACTTATAATCATATATAAGTTTTTATAAAAAATTTGTCACGAATAAGTAACCCACATTATGCGTATTATTTATATTAGTTAAGTACCTATCTGGAATGTTATAGTACTATTTCAAATGGCTATACAAAAAATTTGATAATAATATCGCGACATATAATTTTATATTTTAATTCTCTGGTATACAAGACTACTAGTATGAAAAGCGATAGAATAAGAAATCATTAATATGTTATGAAATTGATTAATTACAACATACCGCTAAAAATATAAATACATTTTATGCAGTTCTAATTTCTTTAAAATTATAAATATTTAGTAGAACTGTAAGTAAATCAAAGTAACTTTGGATATCGTAAGCAGCTACTCTAATAATATGCTAGGAAGTTAGAGGGTAAATCATAAGTAGGTAAAAAAAGCTGTAGAGGGTCTTTACTAGAAACATGTAAGTATGACGTTCGTACGATAATGCAAAAATTCGTTTCTCGAAGCCTTTAAAGCCTCAATAAAGAATAATAATCAACCTTATCTGGAGGTGAAATATCTGAATATTATAGTCACCTGAAAATATTTGAAATTATGAAAAAATTAAAGCGTCAGAAATTTATAAACTTTGATGTTTAATTATATTATACTATTTCAAAATCGCAACAATTTTATGAATGCTTAGATTTTTTAAAGCTGATGTTGCTCTCTATTAATTTATGTATTACAATAAGTATCAATCTATGTAAATGTTTATTACAAAGCATAACCTGGGATAAAATTAAACAGGTAACATTTTGTATCAAATTTTAAGTTATATGTCTTAAGTCTAAAAAGCATGTTTATGAATGTTTAAGCAAATCAAAAGTATCAAATATGGAGTGTGCGTTTCATTACCTTTAATTTAAAATTAAACATGATGGAAAACGAATATTTTGACATAAATTATTGCATTTATCTGCGGAAACTATTTTCTTGCATATATTTATACTGCTTACATTAATATATTATATGATATTATACAATCCTCAAATATTAATCTTAACATTATTATACAATATATGTACAATGTATATATTGCCAATTTGTAAAATAACATGATTAATAACAAACGAATAGTATGTATGAAACATCTAATATTTTTTTGTGATAATATAATTGTCAAGCATAGGTAATATTAGCACTGATTAGAGATTAACTGGTTACATAGATTAAAAACAAATGAATTGAAATTAAATTGAACTATGCTATTGTATAAAAGTTGTGTTATATTAAATGTGTGCGTGATTAAATAACAATAGCTTCCCTTTAATGCATATATGATTTTAACTGTCTATTATTCAACTGCGTCTACGGCCCAGCCTATATTAGATAATACCTTTCATATATGAAATTGAAAATCGATGCTCATGAAGTACTTTAGCACAAGTTTCAATATCTTATTATTTATTTCTGTTACGCATTGATAAAGGTATCCGAAAGCTGTGCTAATAAACCACTTCATACCCACTTAAGTTTATGCATATGTTATACACATATATATTTTATTTAAATTTATCAAAATTGGTACGGCCGAAACTACGAAATTTGCCAAGTTTCAATTATTTCAATTTACTATGTGAACGAATCATATAGTAGATTATATATCACGCACTTACAATCACACATGACTAGCTATATTTAGCATAGGGTATTTATAGATAGAGTTGTGACCCTTCTTGATTATTGATAACAGTGTGATACTACTATTTTCTTACCCTAAAGATTTTGTAAAATAATTTTTTAAATACAATATCTCTTAAATAGTAAGTGTGTAATAAAAATTTTAGATACAAATTTAGCTAACTATATTTTATAGATTCGTGTGACATACAAAAATTATAAAAGTCTTGATAATTCATCTAAAGATTATAAAAATAATACTACTTATTTCTTTCCCATTTATTCAAACTTCATTAAAATACAACAATTTTCTATCGACAAAAATGGACAACGCGATGCATATAAAATCAATAAGAGTAAAAACTCTATGTATTATTACTCTATGGGGTGTACATTATAGCAAATATAGGGCTAAAAGTTGTAAAACTATATTTTATGAAAAATTCATAGAAATTGATGTTTGATGTAGAATACAATATCCATGGAAAAGTTACGTTGAAAATTCACAGCAACCCGGTATGGGTTAAAAGCAGTTTGCACTAATAATAAGAATAACGTTCTACATTTTAGCAAACAGTCTTTTTCAAGTATTTCAAGAAGTATTCCGCAGAACATTAATATTGTGAATTATATAATATCGTGAAAATCATTATTTTTTTAGGTTTTATGCGTTCATCGTTGGTACCTCGTTCCTTGTAGCTATGGAGGTTGCTAGCTGCGGGACTATAGCGGGGTCAATGTTGGTGGAGGGTGTTAACATCTGCGGAATTACCACATGTTGCTGTTTGGTTTTTATTTAATGCTATATCTATAACAAAAAAATGATCCTTTATTCTGAACAGTAATTTAAAGTTAAAATAGCCTATTAGTCATAATTTAGGTTAAAATCGATAAATTCATGAAGTATCGTTTGAAATATCGCTGTGAATATTATTTATGATAATTAATTTAGATAAAATATGATAATGATGACAAACCATATTTTCATGATTGCTTATTGAGCTAATATGTGTTGATGTACAAGTAACTAACAATAATATAACTATTAATACGTGTAAATGAGTTGATATATATATTACGTGTCTTTCAATTGTAAAAAATAGGCATGTTGGCCAAAATGAAAAAAATACAGAGTTTTCAATTTAAGCAGTTTATATTGGCATTCTAAGCCTTTAAGTATATTTTATTTAATATAAAGCAGCCTGATTGCTGTGTTATTTCATATCAATATTTTGTCATTACTGGCACGTGAACGTTTATTAATTAAATAGAAACCTTATAACTTAGAAAGAATAACTTAGAGACCTTAGACACATAACTACGAGATGTAAGCTTAATAAAACTAACACAATACTGCCTCAGATTAAAAAATTATAATTTGATAAATGTTATAGATATGAACACATTTCGTACGCCTACTGTTTCTATGCTTTTCATCAACAAAAGAAGAAATGTTTACCATCTCTTGCTTGAATACTATTATTTATAAACTCTGCAAGTTATACCTATGTATAATATACTCGTACATATGTGCACATTTAATACTGAGCTGTGATGATGATAATTTCCTAATATTTATAAAATCACCTTACAAGCGATAATAATACTTCTACGAAATAATAAATTTAAAATGTACGCCTACTAATGCTTTTCTGGTATGTACTGCGTTGTTGTTTTTATCAAACTGTTTAAACTATATTAACAAGAAAGTAACAGCAGCGGGGCATCGTCAGATATTTTTACAGATTTAAATAACTGTTGCAATCGACAGCTGTATAGACATTTATTTGCAAAACAAATGGAGTTCACATTTTATAATCGGGAAGGATTGTTAGATTTGCAAATTATGAAACTTATAGATGTGTGCAAAATAATAATTAATACTATATTATAGTTTAATCAATTAATATAAAGTATATCTGTATAAAACTTAAGATGATAAAATGTTTGTAGTAATTTACATTATCGCACTAAATAAATGTCCTTTATAAACGTATCCATGTTTTAAGTACTCGATAGATATATTTGAATTCATTCTAGTCTACTAAGTATAACATATTTATTATTATTATTATGTATAATAAAACGTATAATTTAAAATAACTTAAACATTTTTCCAGAATGTTCCTAGAATGTTAGCTATAGAAGATGGACAAGAAATGTTTCTGTGAGCATTCAATATTTAAAGGCCTATACACACTGAATGCAACGCGTAAACAAATCAAAAGGCATTAAATCTTGTGGGACAATGCACACCGAAAGCAGCGCGGTGCAACGCGTCGAAAATCAAAGATAACAATTCTCAACTTTACGCGCGTCAAAAATCCATATTAATCTTGGCTTACTGACTCAGTATACTGTCCTCCTTCTTTTCTGTTTATATGTGGATTCTCTGCAGAGAGTGTATCGATTTTTGCTGCACTGTGACTCGTTCGGTGTAGATTGCATTGTCGACGCGCCGCGCTATGGCGGACCAAAGGGTTCAGTCACGTATATGTCACTTATTTATTAAATAAGTCACCTATTTCGTAAAATTCCGCGCTGCGTTAAATTAGTTCTCGAATCTGTAAAATGGTATAAAATAGAGAAAAATGCAATGTATAATACATATATCACGACATGTAGGTTTACAAAACAAAATCAGACAAATCAAATGTTCAAATATACACTTTTGGGAAATGTTACTGCTCGGGAGCAGAATACTTGGAATAATAGTAAATGTCTTGCATTAAATCTTCTATTCCCACTTTTGTACAGCATGACTGGCGGCGTTGTGTATGTGATGCAAAGAACATCCTCCTATTTCCACAAGATTGACAAATTCTTTTTCACTCTTTGAATAACACAAGTGCGCTTCGACAGCAGCCTCTATCTATAAACCTACTTTTTTCCAAATATACCAAGAAATTACTTGCCTATCGCAACAAAGTCCAGGCGGTTTAATCGATTTAATACAGAATTCATCGATCAGGAAATTACAAAACTTTTATCTGAGGGGATCATTGAGCCTAGTATGTCACCGTGGCGAGCACAAGTTATTATCGTGAAAGACGAAATAAATCGCCAGAAAAAGAGATTATGTATTGATTATTCTCAGATAATAAATCTCTATACTGACCTCGACGCCTACCCCCTACCGAAGATCGAAGAGATGGTTAATCAACTCTCAGCCTATAAAGTCTTATCAACCTTTGACTTGAAAAGTGCTTACAATCAAGTCCCTCTACGCGAGAAGGACAAAATATATTCCACGTTTGAAGCAAATGGAAAACTATACCACTTCTGCCGCTATTCTCTCCCAATGGAAACTCTGTTGGCATGGCTCGCCACACCAGGTCCGGTGCTTCTCCGCCGTTTTGTTTAAGGGAGCAAAAATGACCCGTACGTCGATGAAGTGGGGCTGACAGATGCTAATCCTCTCTATGCCCACCATGTCCGATATACTGATGGTCGGGAATCGACTGTATCTCTTCGGGACCTGTGTGTAATGTCCACCAGTGAGAGATGCCCCCGGCGAGGGGCAAACTACGTCTATTATCGATCAGGATCAAGTTCCTCTCCAAGTACCGCTACAGCCTCTACATGAGTACTGTAGCCGAGTATCAACGAGGCCGATCACTTATGAGATATAATTTAAAGAAGGGTTAAATGAACTGTTATGCGTAATTGTTATATTTACTATATATATTGTTATATTATATTTACTATATAAACTCTAATGACTCTATATTTGCATCAACCTATTTAGTCTAATTAACTGTATTCATGCTTATTGATTAATCGTATCATGTCTACTTGTTGCTTGTTAGTAATCTGAATATATTTATATTCCTATATAGATATTTTTGTAAGCTACGCATATTAATTCAGTAATCTGTCTGTTTAATACTACACGTGTATTGTAAGTTGATTAAAGGCATAGTTATGAACTTTGGTCTTACTTTTTTTACGTCAATATGTTTAAAGTAGTGACTTATCTCGAATTACGTTATACTGTTGTCCGTCATTACTTAGAGACATTGAGCTGGATACATGCCTGTCTCCTTTACAATTGCTATCACTTCATCAGAGATTGTTTTTGCATCGCAGGCCGAAATTGTAGGTATATCAATACACACTATTTTATTTTTGAAAGTAATTGGATCAATGTTACGAATTACAACACCTAAAAAATTTTTCATTTTGTTAGCCTCATCTAATTAGATGCTATAATACTTAGACTGTTTGATGTCTGTAAGTACAAAACTTTTCAAATAAGGAGACAGTGCTTCCCGAATAGTGTAACCAATCTTGTCAGCACCTAACTTCATATTAGAAGGAAGGTCGCTATCTGGAACTATTTCCTTCAAACCATCCACGAAGTCATTATAGCTTTCGAACGATTGATTTTTCATTAATGCCCTGCAACAAATTCGTATCTCTGAAACCTTAGCTATATATATCAAAATGTTTATTTGAATCATGTTTTTGAGAAAGATACATCACAGAAATTGGACGAGCTAACTTTCGAGAATAAAATATACGCTTGTGTGTATTTGAGCTAGAATGGCTTATAATATTTGTTTTTCCTTATTTCACAGAAAAATCTTTTTTGCACCACTTACCTACAACGTGCTTTTCCTCTATCACCAGTTTCAGATGAACTGCACCAATCACCTATTTTGTCTCCCTTGTTGTCATTAGCAGACATCTATTCAGTCGACCATTTAGCTTTACATTTGGAGAGGGACATTATCTGAAAGAAACAACAAAATTAAGAAATAGATAAAAAGGACCTAATGGAGATATGAATGACATGTTTTCAAAGCTGGCATCCTTTTTTTTAAATAAAAGGTGGTGGTACTTTCCCAGGTGATAACCATAGTGATCATCTGCCACCTATAAAATGAAAAAATGTATAACAAATAATACGATACTTAAGGCTTCAATTTTCGGGCTTATGCTCTAATTTTCGAGCATTTGGGCCTACCTATCTGATTTTTAGGTAGGTGTAAATTTGTGCTTCACTAGGAGGACTGCTAAAGCATCATTTCTTACTATCAGTGGGCTAAACTTGAGAAAACCAAATTGAATTTATAGTTGGCTTAACAATAGAACTGCTTTCCACTCACTATTTCTTCCTGTATAAAGTATTAATCTATTCACAATATGCGTGGTTAAATTTAGTTTGATTATTCTATCTAAAACCAGTGTGAAGTCACTTATTAGTATATTATTTTTTGTTTAATTGTTAATTAACTGTAATTTACACTTTTTAAAATAATAACACTTAAAATTGATGTCATATATGTAAATCAAATGTCTTTTCTAAAAATTATAATAAATGCATAGAAAATTAAGACTTTACAATTATAATTATAAATTAACATTACATTATGACATTTAAAATTATTTGTAATATCTCAAATCCAAATTTGATAAATATGAAATTTAGGCTTCCACAATATGACAAATTGCACAATGGACATTTCAAAGGCGTAAACATAAATCTCTGACCAGGGAATACTTAAACAAAGCATATTATAGTAGTCCTTGTCTCTGACTATAGGTACAATACTTTCACATTCGATGCATATTCCATAAAAACTGTATATTAGAAACAATAACACAAGTCATACGATTTTGCATCTTTTATTATCACGAGTACCTAAATCAAAAAAGTACACATTACTGTATTTGTATATTATATTTTAAAAGTCTTTGTTTATATTAATTGTTGAAACATATTTTTACTCCATTTTAGATAACTATCAATTATGGCTATTTTTCTACTGCTTCGATACCTCCATCATAATAGATCGGATGTGATGGAAACAGTGGATCTTATTGCCAAGGCTAGGGAGCTAAATGGATTAGAAATTCTGGTTGATTTTCATAATTTCCAACAATTCTTATATGCAGAATTCTTGCATGCTACTGAAGCTAATTTAAATACAGCACTTTTTCGAATTCCTTGTGGCGAATATGCACTAATTTATAACTGGTACAATAAATTTGCTAATGACATGCGAGCGGCTGGCATCTCTCTTGTATTCTTTATTGCTCCCTGCCGGGTATATTAAAACTTACTATTAATTGAAGTTTGGTATTGATGTGGTTAAACAACTTGAATAATGTTTTTCTGTTATATATTTTGTTAGGTATATAATTAATAATACATGATATAGGATGGATATATGGATCGTTCCCTTGTCGTTTGTTGATTATTAGATATCTTCAATCTGTATAACTACCCGAAATAAGGTTTTTAATTTATTAGATGATGTCAATTCTAAAACAGATGCCGTATAGATACTACATTTTCAGATTTTATGTCTTGTGTTTTTATCCTCTATAAAGATTTTAATCGTTTTGTCGTCTGCTAGTTTAACTGAATTTATTTCTAAGTAGCTATGTTTGTAGTTATACGTATATATATAATTATTACCCTTACATTAAATAAGAGAAAATTGTATGTGATGATATTAAAGTTTAGTAAACTGACCGATTAATTATTTTGAAATATATTACAAAAGGTTACGCTATGTTTATATGGTCATATGTTAATTCAGGCTTGTGACAGTTCCTATATTTCCTATATATATATATTTTTAAGCTCCTATAAATGCACCCCTATATTTCTGAGGTTTCTCCTATATTTTTTGACTAGTACTTGGTATGGTATGGTATTGGTAATTCAAGTATTAGTATTGGTGTTTTCAAGTAGTGAAACGATGCAATTTGGACCACAAATTAAGTAGCTCTATCAGGTTACAGGTATAATTCAGCTGAAGAAACCAAATAAATATTTGAGACTATGTTTCCTGACAGCATTGTTGTTAAAGATTTCGAAATGCAATGTGAAAAGTATCATACTATATTTCTTTTGATTTAGATCTATATTACATGATCAACTAGTGTCAGATATACCTAATCAAGAAATATCATCTGGCGTCATGTCTGAAAACGAGTACTTATTTGTGATTTAAACCACTGGTGTTTCTTCGATTCCTTCAGTAAAGATTTAGATGTTTGTTAACATGAAATCGGGATACTCACGTGTCTCATAATTTTCAAAAATCGAGTTTGGTCTATTTATTATAAATTTTGCTTTATAATTTGAGAAGTCATTTTTTTATTATTATTATTTTTTTTACTCTATGAAGTTAATGAAACGAAATTGTGTCGAGTTCAGGGAAACAAACAAATTTACATTGTATTTACATATATTTGTTTGTATAATATGTGTAACAAATGTTGAATTTTAATATAATTTCAGGGCTACAATGTACATGAATTTTCTTTAGGAGCACCATATTTTAAGCGTCGTCAAGATATACAGATAAAAAATTTACAAAATTACCTAAAGTTTTGCGAAATTGGTGAAAATGTTTTATCGCCAATTGATTGTTACGAAGAGAGACCAATTCTCTTCACGATGCAGATATTGCAGGCATTTCAGGTAAGAATTATGTTTTGATTTTCTTTCTAGTTAATCTTGATTAATACTGAGGGGCTTACTCTGAATTGTATTATGGACAGGTGTATATTTTATCATTCTACTAAATTCTATACTAAATAAAAAATAAATAGTATATATATATGCCAGTAACCTATAATTTTGGCATGACATGACAATGAATCATCGTCAATTTATAACTTTATAACCTCTGTGCCTATATGATATTACGGTATAGTTTAAAATTAGAATTTCGGGTCACATATATGCTTCAATAATGCGCACAAATTTGAACGATGCTAAAGCATTTGATAGTATTTATAGCGCAAAACGGAACAAGGGCTGAAAAGAGGAGACATTTAGGTGCGAAAGAAAGCATCTATATAGCGTGGGTGCGGAAGGGTTGGGACACTTATATAGCATGGGCATAGAAGGAGGATGGACACTTATACAGAGAGAGATGGATGACCTTGACATGCGCCCTAACTTCTACTAACTACTTATATACACGATGGCTCGAAGAAGAATTTTAGTTATTTGAAAGTATGGAACAGAACATATTTAAACTATGCATTTATATGAGGAAATACAGTGTATACGTAAAAATCGTCATCCATTAATAGAATAACTTGGATAATTTACTAGTTATATGAAATGAAAGCAGTGTTTATAAATTATTAAAAAAGAAGTAACTAGCTTTTAGATATATTTTGTGTAATTAAACGTATAGGTGATGCTAAATTAAATTCTGATACATTACTAAAAGAAATTATTAATTTAATACCATCTAAATCGAACAGTTTTCATGAAACTACAATCCCGAAATAACGCTGATAATCAGAAATTATCTTGAATAAAAAGATTTATTTCATTAAAATATTAATTATTTATTTGTGCTTTACCGCTTATATTTACATTATTATCTAACAGGTTTTAATGCGTTCTTTTTAACTAAGAAAATTCTTTTTTATAAAATATTTTTGATATATCGTAAAAAAACTTTGTTTATAGGACGTAGGCTTTGAAATCGTCCAGTGTGCATTAGAGTCGATAGATTACACTATTGCCACGGAATTTCACAGGCGAAAGGCTTTCGCTATCTTTTCAAATGACTCGGAATTTGCTGTTTTACGAGGCTGTGTTTTTATTCCTGCTTTTGGTTTCGATCTGGAAAAGGATTTATCAGCAGCGGAAGGCACAATGCTGCCTCAAGCTCCAGATAAGCTGATTGTTGGATTGATTGACAATGAACGCGTAATGCGACGGTTACGAGTAAGTTAACAGTTTATAATTAAAACGTTGTGTACAACAATGGTTTAATCGAGGACAACTCAATTGTTTTAATACATTGAATTTATTATGCTTTCTATTATTACATTGTCCGTGGGTTTAATTTTTTGAATTTTTGTCTTTATTTGTATTTGTTTTTATGTTTAATTTATATATATTTTAATATCATAAGCTATGGTCATATAAGTGTGTAGTTCATTTGAAGCATAATATATATTTAGAAAGGTTATTGAACATTTTTATGTCAAGTTTAGCACCTACCATAATGTATATATAGGTTTATTTTTGTGAGTAAAACATGTAAATTTGAGTAAATATACATATTTATATAAAAGTAGGTATGTATATTATAGCGAGAACTACTTAATTTTACTGTCATTATATCTTAACCTACGGCAGTAGGTTGTTAGATCATGCAGCTCATGCGACCAACCTACGTACAGTAGGTATAATTAGAATACGACAAGAACGGTCATTTTTAAAACCGCTACCACTTAAAAACTAATTTTTATTTTGAAATAACTTAACTTCTATCATAGAACGCCGCCGAAAATGTATCAGTAAGTCAATTTTCAACTTCATAACTATTATAAAACCCAAGATATCAAGGTGCAAACATCGATTTTTTTCGTCATTATTCTTCTTCTTATTCTTCTTCTTGTTCAGACCCAATAACATACCCTAAACTTTAATCGATTTTGATGAAATTTCCAACATATATTAAAAATGTCCCAGAGATGAGCAAATTATATTTTTTTACATAGAAACCGTTGCTAGGGGTCTAGATTTCGCATAGCAACCACTGTTTCCCTATCTTACACGTTATAAAAATAGCCCACTTTAGCGTAAAATAGACAGCTACCTATTTGTTTTGTAAGAACAAAATTTATATTGTTAGAATCACCGTAAAAAACTAAATAAAAATAAGGTTGGCTCTTTTAAAAACTTTTAAACATAATTTTACACTAAGTGTAAACAAATGATAGTATTTTATCCAAAATAGCACAACAATTATTTTTAGCGATAAGTACTAAATAGACTAATTCAATGATTGTCTAAAAATAGCTTTGAGTGATTGGCTGACAACTAACTTATGAAATGAAAGAAATTATACAATACTAGCTGTTGTCAGCTGATTTTACTATTACTCATAAATTCTTTTACCGCCACCGTAACTATAAATAGAAACAGGAGTTACGAATTGGGAAAACCAAAAGTAAACCTATAAATTAAAAACATTTATATTATCCCACACAATTAACTTGACTGACACACAGCGTTGTGCATATTTTTACAACAAAAAACTATGATATTATTATTAGCCAAAAATGGCCAAAGCGTGTTAGCTCATACCATAAAAGAATTGAAATAAGCGTACAATTGTATACACCTTTGAAAGTTGGCGGTGATTTAGAGCCACTTCTGAACATGTATTTAAAATGGCCGAAGACAGAATTTGTTTGCTTAAAAGGTCATGTTCCGGACATATAAGTGGAAAATATGGACTCGCTACGCTTGCAATTATGGCATCTGGAATTTTTCCGATTGTGAAGTGGCAATCCTGTAATTATTACTATTGTTCAGTTATGTGTCTACAAATGTCTACTCTTTTTGTAATAAATTGTTATCTGCGTTTTTTTTGTTCATATTGAGCCGTACCAACAATGCAGTATATTTTATTGGATAAATCGAATCTAGATATCAATACTTATGACATGTAATAAAATGTGTTAGATGTCTTTGATTGTAATTTTGATATATAACTTTTATATTCTACTTAGATTATAATTTTACCCTAAATTAAATAGACACATTTTCATTGTATTAGATATATGTTATCTAAAACTTTAATCAGAAAAAATATGAAGATTTTAGGAATGTATCTGTGATTAATAAATAATATGTATATATACAAGACGAAAGTTATTGACTTATGTATTTATAAAACATCTCATAA
This sequence comes from Invenusta paracnida, assembly GCA_036023295.1. Lineage (NCBI taxonomy): Eukaryota > Metazoa > Platyhelminthes > Proseriata > Coelogynoporidae > Invenusta > Invenusta paracnida. Next base: position 6,405 of record JAYRBW010095693.1, on the reverse strand, counting down.
TAAATTTATTATATTAGTTTGTGTTATACTGATATATTGACTGCATAAAACAAATTTTTTAATATTATATTATATTCTATTTTTATTTATTTATTATATATATTGCGTCATATATTTATATTATTAATATATTATATTTTAAAGAGTTTAAGCAGTAAACAAAACGTCTTGAATTGCAAAAATGTTCATTAAAGATGCTTGAAATTGTATTTCTTTACAGCACGTAGAAGTGCTTTTGAATAGTCCGGATGGCTCTCTAGCACTTTGTATTTTAGCCAGGCTATTTTTGAAATCCGCATTTGCTTGTTCTGAAAATAAGCCCAAACCCATTTTCTGTTCTTAGTAAAAGTCGATAACGTTGGACATCACTGCGTGTATTTTCGGAGTTATAGATATTTAGAGATGAAGATAGCATTCTGTGAACTTCTGAATAGCATCTTTGTAATTATAATCCAAAATAGAACCCAAACAAAATTTCACATTGTTAAAATGGTACAATACTTGAACATATTAGGTGCAAAGGTGCATAATTAAGAGCAAACAAATAATTGTTGTATTATATCTATTTTAAATTTATGTCTGGAACATTATTATTATATTTTTTGATATTTAAGATTTTTACATGTTCTGTGTAGTTTTACTTGCATATTCTATTGAAATGTAGTTTTATACTTTGAACTGTATGCTCTAAATGGTTATATGCAGTATTATTGTAATGTTTGTGTGATCACTTTTTTGGTATTTATTATTTGATACTTTTTCTAATGTTTTTTGTAAATATTATATGTGGTATTTCTTTGTTTAACTTAATGTATTGTATGGTTAAATAATTTTTTATATTATATGTATATTTTGAATTTATATCTCAAAAAAATGTATAATTTTATTCTTGTATTAAAAGTTCTTGTGTATTTTGGAATATAGTTTTATACTTTGAACCTTGTGCTATGAATATTTATATGAAGCTTTATTTGTATATCCATTTTTGGTATTTATAATTTGATACTTTTTTGTGTGTTTATTGTGAATATTATATATGATATTTCTTTGTTTGATTTAATTTTTATATGGTTAAATAATAACATTCAATTCTTATTTATTTTATTGAAAAGTTTATAAAACAAAAGTTCTTACTAATAGACATAAAATTAAACTAACTTTTAAGAAAATTTATTTAATATTATTTATTTTTATTTTGTAATATAATACCATTGATTTCAATTTTAACAAATTCAATTATGAGAATAAGTGGTTTATTTAATACAATAAAATAATATAGATTTAATGCACAAGGAATGGGAGAAAAGTCTATTATATTAATATTGTATTAATTTGCAATTTTTAAAATTACCATAAGAATATTATACATTATTCTTTTTTCTAGCCAATGGTTTTATTTACACATGTCACATGAAATTTGATTGATAATGATATGTCATAATATATTATTATTAATATTATTTTGTAACTTACTATCCATTTATAAGTTTTGTTTGCATATACATACCTTGGATAGGATAGCGTTTTATTAGCATATTTGATTTGTTCTGACTCCGCAATGATTACTTTATATATTTATGCATAATTATAAGTTTGGTGGGTTTAGTCAACCTAGATAATAATTTTAAATTGCGCGGTATTTGCGTTAACAATAGTAGCAATTAAATAACGTAAATTAATAACTGCGAAAGAAGTATGTACAGTTAAATTAATAAAACCTGAAATTATTTATCCACAATAGTTATCTAAACGCCTGTTTTAGTTGATTTTAAATATTTTAGTTGCAAGACAAACATGCAAATATTGCTGCAAATCATATGGATTATAACTCTAAAATCTTAATATTACTTACAATTAGTTAAATAAATAATTACCTATGCCTATAAAGTGATTGTTTTGACACAGGTAGTATATTTAATATAATTTATGTTTACTTTCATTGTTTTACAAAATGATGATGACTTAATAGATATAAATTATATTAAATCAATGGTATACCTGATTTCGTTTATTAGGAAACCAAAACGACTGATATATTTTTGAAACATCTAATGTTCATTAATTTGTCTTGGGACATCTTGAAATATTGGGACATTTGAAATATTAAATAATGTGTTGGCCATATAAAAACGAATAAAAACACTTCGATGTCCTATTTATGATTGGTTTAGTGATTTTTCATACTTCTTTTTTTAAATACCTCATAGTTTGCACTGTACATTGGAATTGGACTTTTTTATTTTGACAGCAAATAATGTATAATTAATACTAATCGATAGAGATTAACTATGTTTTTCAATACTAAATTTTTTTTATAACATACAGTTATTTTAAAAATTTGAGTTAAAAATGGATGAGACCGATAAGTACTCTTGACATATATATGCATATGTTTAGTCTAAGTTTCAAAACTAGTCATCAAAAAATGTTATTGTAAATCACATTGTGAATCACATTGTAAATCACATTGTAAATCACATTAAATAAAGTGTTTAAAATGATCATATTTCCATTAGATAATTATTGGTAAAACAATAATTTAAGTAGTATATAATTGACTAAAAATCATATATAAATCAAAGACACTTGCCAATTTTTATAAATTTATTATATGACATTAGTATTGATATCTAGATTTGATTCATCTAATGAAACATATACTGGACATTTTTTTCTATTCATAAAACCATTAAACTTGTAAAATAGTCATTTAAGTAGTATATAAACGCTAAACTTAATATAAGAATTAAAGATACCTACCAATGTTTATTTCTTTGTTAGGTGACATTGGCATTAAAGCAATATTATCAATATAATTGAGTGGACATTTTTTTACTATAATATTTTTATATATGAGTAGTATGGTAAAATTATGTTTTTATGAATTTAAATCGAAGACACCTACAGAATATTTCAGTTTTAAATCAATCAATTGTAATAGGCCACTAGACCATATTATAAGTAAATATTTCATGGACATTTTTTTGTCTTTCTGACTCAGGTCATAGACAGTTATAGACACTGATCTTAACTGTACTCTGTTTCATAATCCTAAAGATACTCCTATAGAGTTGACATTATTCAGTATTGTATACTGTTTAATTGTAAAATTGTTATATCTAAAAGTTCTGTAATTTAAAAATATATCTGATATATAATTAAATATGATTGCCATTTCATTAAAAGTTTTAAAAAAATTCTTAAGCATTTATTACGTCAAATTAAATTATATATTTTATTTTTACATAGATCGATTTTATAACATCTTTTTCATAATATTGGCATAATTTCAATAAATGGCCTTAAATATTTTTTAATTTCATACTTTAAAAATAACTAAAAGGTCTTTTATTGAAATTAGGCTAACATTTTTCTTTAATATGCACTAAATCTATTTTTATTTATGTAGTATCAGAATGAATATTTTAATTCTATTAGAAATTCGTAATTATAGTTTCTTAAAAAATCTTTAATATTGTGCATATATTTAAGGATAATTTATAACGTATATTACAATCGGTGTACAAAGACAATTAAATGTCATACAAATGAAATAGGTTTGGCGATTACCTCAATTTTCACATTTATTTTGCTCATTATTTGGGAAAGTTCCTTATTTTTGGAAACAAAATTAATATATTTTATTTTATTTTGCCCACTACTTCATGATCACGATTGCAAATCAAAAAGTGAATATTTTGTAATTATTTATCATATTTTAGCTTAATTTTTCTAATTAGTTTAATTTAAAAAGTGTTGCAACAAAGAATTACTTGTTTCTTTTTTTATATCAGAAATAATATAAGCATAACAAGAGTTCTATATTTATTTAATAATTTGATTATCTTTTATAGCGATTTTTTGTAAATATATGTACAGTAGAATTCGCCTATATCGAGGTTTTTCAAATGTCCCAATTTTTCTTGCTATATTTTATATGTTAATCGAGTTTGCCTATATCGAGGGTTTTTTTGTCCCGCCAACTATTTGTTCGTCTATATCGAAGTTTCGGATTTTATTGGTAATTTTACTTAGCACTATTTTCATGGCAGTACCTAGTATGTAATAGCTACACACAATGCATTCATGCATACGAAGTATAACAGATTTGCTTGCATGCAAAGCGTGATTATAAATCAATTGTTATGTTTCCAACAATACACAGAATACGGTCAGTAAAGTTGTGAAGCTGATTTAATTTATAAGCATGTCCAAAATAAAGACTGTACTCTTAAGGAGAAATGCGAATTTTTTTTTGCTATTATATAAGGTATATCGAAAACAGATATTTCTAAACAAAAAACGTTCCGTACCAGAAACAATTGTTTATTCCTGTGTTTATAATAAGAAACTCTGTTTTAATTAGTTAACATTCTTGTTACATTAATATATGACATGAGTTTTTCTTATAAAAACGTCAATTTCTCCTGGCCCTTCAGACTTTTATATAGGCGAATTGTACCGTATATATATATATTAAGTTATACTCCATCTATTATAAATATATATTTACATCGTATTTTACTCGTTATTTTGACTTGGTTTAATATGTCTGTATTTGATCAAAATTTGGTTATTCGTCTGTACTATAAACAAATTTTCACTTTGCACTACATTTCCAAATAAGAAGTCATTTTCTCTTTGTAACATCTGAATAGTGTTTGTTGTGAAGAATGCGAGCATAATATCTATTGTACGGGATGTTCGTATATCTACCTTGTAAATGCATAGAATTTTTGTGATATCAATTCTTTTCAGATTTATTAGCCATTCGAGTATAATTGTTAGAAGCATTTCCAATTGCAGTTGACATGACTACTAAAATGCTTTCTCCTTCATTAATTTATAGAATTTATTGTTCTCAACTATCGCTGTCTATTATAAATACCTCTTTAGTTTATATTTAAACTTTTCCTTTCTATATTAATTTAAAGATAAATAGTTTTGCTACTGCTTCCTTTTCCCGAATTGAAAATTAACGATGCTTGTTGTTGTTAGATTTTTCGGGCATTATATATTTATCATCCCCAATTCTGTCTTCGAGCTCTTGATTCTATTATGTTTTCTTCTATCGTCATTATATAATGCTATAAAAATAGACTTACCTTATTCTTCTTATGATACATTCCTGTGTCTATAAGTTAAGGATATTTTTCATCTGTCAGTTAGGTTTACTTCCTTATTTTCTATTTTAAACTAAATTATATCTATTAATAGTAGCCATGATTATGTCTATGACGTAGCTCTGCTTATTTAGCTACGCCCTTTTTTATGCATTGTAATCTTCATTACTGCGTGTTATTTGTTATATTTAGATTGAAATAACTATGCCGCCTATTAAAAATATGTTTTATTGCTAGTGTTTCTTCTTCTACGGTAACTTGTGATAATTAAAATATATGAAATTATATATTAATTTGCCTTTATTTATTTTGAAAAATATAAATATGCGTCCCTATGTTAATTTTTTATTATTCTTGTTATCAAATCTTGTTATTTTTTAACATTAGACGCAATATTTTTTATTTTTAAATTATCATTGCTTTTATGTGTGATTATTTTAATTTAATAAATTTCTTATCGTCTGTACATATTGTATCCATATTATTATATAATATACATACTATAGGTACATGATAAGTGATTATAGATATTGACATTATTACATATTTCAGAATTGTAAGAACATACTTTACTTAGTATATCGGAACTATAGTTTTCTATATAATTTTTATGTCATCATAATTAGCCTTTAACGAATGAACTATCTTTCTAAAATATAATTCTATTTTAATCACAGCGTTTACACCACCTTTTGTTTTTTTCTTAGAAGTGCCCTTTCCTAAAAACTACATGAATACAGTAAAGAAGATTCTGTCGCGACTTTTCCGAGTTTTTGTTCATGTCTATATTCACCACTTTGATCGACTTCGTCAAATTGGAGCTGTAAGTAAAACGTGTTTTGAGTATTTTATAGTTCAATTAAGCTATTTGTGACCCATGTATTTTCTTCTTCCAGGAAGCTCATGTTAATACCTGTTATAAGCACTACTATTACTTCGTCACAGAGTTTGATCTTATCGACAAGAAAGAATTGGAACCATTGGTAATATGTTCTTTATAATTATTATTTTATTGACTACTTGGTATATATACCTGTAATACTATATGATAACAATGTGTATTTATTATAATAACTAAAACGTATAAAGAAAGTAAGTAAATACAAAATTTCGATATTAAAAAAGTTTCATTGAAAAGTTAATATTAAAACTATGCACGCAAATGTTCATCAGAGTTAGGGACATGGTCCGTACGGGTCAGGGAAAAGTCAGTGAATTTGAGCATTTCTGAAAAGTCAGGGAAAAGTCAGGGAATTTTAAGAATGTCTAAAAAGTCAGGGAA
>JAYRBW010095692.1:0-43341 GCA_036023295.1 Invenusta paracnida | reverse complement strand
AACTTCTGCTTAGAGAGGGAAGATAAATCAGATTCGGTTATATTGTCGATGTTATCCATATAGTAGTTGAATTGTTTAAGTGAGCTAATAATTATTTATTGGCGTCAAGGTCACCGAAGACTACGCTGAGCGTAGCAAGTAGCAGGTGGGGGAATCCAGATAGCAATTAGTTAGCGACAATGTAACAACGTACACACTTACAGCACTTACAGCGACAGTGTCAATCAATAATCCACTGCGTTGAGATAATTAGACTGCGATACACTGAAGATGTTAATCAATGATGATGACGTAATGCGTAGTAGAATAATCCTGGCAGTAACTGCAGCGGTATAGTGATGACGTAACTGAACAAGGATTTGATAAATTAGACTTTTTTTGTACCAAAAAAAGAAAAACGGAAGGGTGAGTGAGATATTAAGCCGCACTATGATGAAATAGGGTCTAAGCGCTATCTTTTGATGTAAAATTCAAGTAGGTTACTAGTGGTTCAGTGATTCAAAATGTAAATAAGCAAAATTATCACAGGAGCGCAGAAACACGACCTAACACGAAGGTAACTTTGTCAAACAAACAAAACACCAAAGCGTATTTAATTTGGGAGACGAAAGTCTGATCGTTTTGAGATTAAAGTTGGGGAAGGATTATGATTAAAAATGTGAATACCTGAGAAATATAAATTGTCTAAAAATGAGAATAGGACAAAAAAGGAGGAGTAATAGGGGAACAAATATTGTTTATAATTTCGTATAGATAAATGCCTGTTTGGTGGTCATACGGAGCTTTGTAAAATTAACAGATGGTACATTGTAAGTCTTCTCATTATAAAACTTAATTTATCCGTTACAGTTTATCGATTGATTAATTTCACTTCAGGATAACGCCAAAAACTACATGCGAATGCACAGTGTCCCCAAGGAACTGCAGAAGAGGGTCATGCGTTGGTATGACTACGCTTGGTCCAGGTGAGGAAAAGGTCTTTAACTCTTGTATATGTTTGCTACTTTATACTTCTTCCTTTAAAAGATATAAATAATGAACAATAACAAATATTCGAAGATACATTTTTTAACATAAATTAAATATTTTGTACCTTTTTATATTATTACGCATAGAAAATATTCACTACATTGGAGTTTATCATTTGTTACGAATTAGTTCAATTGTTTTATAATTTATTATACACTATTACGTGTTTAAACAAAATAAATATTACAAATGTTCAAAGAGACACAGAATTAAAAAATAAGTTACACATATATTGATTTGATAAATTCCTCATTAAATGTATTAAATGTCTTACTTGTAATTTTTTGTTCATAAAATTATATATAATTTTGGGAGTTAATTTTTCTCTTAATAATTAATACAACCTAACTCTTTTATGACATTTTTACGTTTGATTAAACCTATTTTAATAAAAAAACATTATTTCGGATATGTTATTAGGCAAAACACGAGATACACGAACATTCCCTACTTTTTAGATAATAATAACCATTTGCCCCTTTTAACTATAAGCAATAATTTATAACGTAACAATTCTATTCGGGTAAGGAAAACCAATGGTAACATTTCATGACTTTACGTTTATAAAATCATACGTATGTATATTGGTGATGAATTAAAACTTTTATTTATCCTATAAAAAGAATGTTTAATAGATTTACAAATACCAAATATATAGGAATATGAAATTAAACATAGATTTTAATTCTCTGCATTTTAAATTTCAAACAAATACTAGTCCGTAAATATTTTACCAACTTCCATTTGAAAGAATGATCATAAAATCAAACCAAATTCTATACATTTATATGAAATCAAGCCTGAAGGAAAAGTATAAGAATATTTATAAATACTCAGTGAAATTATCCTTCATCCGAAAATATAGCTTTCAGACTGAAATTCATAATTAAATCAGAAAGACCATTTCATGTGGTTATGTATTCTGTTAGGCTGCATTCGACACGCGCCCACACACATAGCATATACTGCCGCCCTAAATTCCACTACAAAGTCAAAATCCGTGCCGTGCCGTCTTATCTTAATTATATTACGGTGTTTATGCAGCGTTGAAAATATGTGTGATCAATGAATTTAGAGTTCCCATTTTTTTAGAAAGAAAAAAAAATCTATGTACATACAAACAACACATCCATATATACACTCATTATATACAATGTGTCACTTCGTCCTTCTAGCGGTTAAAGTGAAAGAGGAAGGGAGAGAGGAAGGGAGGATGAGAGGCTTTCGATCCCAGTGCCTCTGGCAGAGTAATATGGCGTCGGTCTTGATCGATAATACCCTGTTTGTACAAGACTTCTTGAGTTAGCACCAAGAAATAATAATTTGCTGTGAGCCACTTGAACAGGACTTTCTTCTAATCTAGCTTGAATAATATATATTACTCGAATTATCATCGAGAATGTGCACCAGTGTTGGTGGAGTGTGAAGAACTTATACTGCCTCTGTGGTGGTTTTTTGTGGCAAAATACATGTCTCTGAAGATGTAATTGACTAATTTGGAAACATGTCATTTTATTCTTCACCTAAATTTCTCAAAACGTAATCCACTATTTAAGATGCACTATTTAAACTAATTAATTAAGCTCAGTGAATGTTGTAAATGGCTGTTAAATGATATCAATTGAGTATTGTCTTCAACTATTGGAATATTATTTTAATAAAAAAAAAACTAGATTTATTTAAAAAAATAATATTTTTTGTTTCTTTAATAAGCTCTTAAAGCATGTAGTTATGGCATTTGGATAGCATCTTTTGTTATGTTATTTTTGTAAACACTCAGTGAGTCCCATTTTGATATGTAAATATTGTTATTATTATTATTAGTTTCTGTCCAATTTTATCAATTACCTTCATATTGTAATATTCGCATATTTTTTTATTGCGAGCAGTAATGTCAAAATTTTCGGACAGTTAACGAAAAATCAATAGAAATTTCAGCTGTTTTATTATTAGAAAATTACAAAAAACATCAAATTTCTCAACAAAAATAATTAAAAGCTAGCTTTGTCTCAATTAGGCATTCCGGAATAATTTTTCACATAAGGTGATGGAAAATAACTGAAAATTTCAATTAAATCTGACTCGATTGCCTTTAAAGTTCATTTTTCTTGATTCGAGTAGTCTTTTTCAACATTTTATTTGAGAAGCCATTTGTAACGAACATAACATTGAGTTGTGCGAGTCGTTATCATTTGTTGAGATCATCGCTGAATATAAACTGAATGCCACTGAACAAACGCAATATTTGGTGTACTTCTGAGTTCTTTAGATTAGCTATGTTCCTAACAGTGTCCATCGTATTTTTCCTCATCGCAGCATTTTTGCAGTACCACGGGGAAGATGTTGACTTGGTCACAGGCTGGGGGAATAGTCGGGTGTTTGGAATTATTTCTTTGGTTTGTTTAAAATGATTTAATGGGGCATCTGACGGATCAGTATAGTATTTTTTTGAATTTATCGTTAATCTTATGTATGCTTGGGTATAATGTACTTGACACAGAACGAAGGTTTTGCATTTATTGATAATGTGGTCCGTATTAATTCTCAGATACTTTTTAAACATTGCTTTGTGCTTTGTGAATCATTACATGAAATTAATCAGTGCCAGAATAAATTTTCGTTGATTTTGAGAGAGATATGCAATTTTTATGTAAAAGTATGTTTTTTCTATTTTTTATAAAGAGTTTGAATACGTGACCTCCCCTTTGGGTGCACAATAGTGAATGAAGCGCAAAAAGTTGCAAAACTCTCTTTTGGGAGCAGTCAGGGAAAGCTTACGTTTCTCTATTTGTTCATTTAAAAATAACAGCGTAAATGTGGCATTGTTGGCAATAATGGGACCTTCCGCGGTGTGCAGGAGGTTAGAAAAGCATTGCATCTCCCAGCATACATGTCGCAGTTTGTTTTGCTGTTGATTAAAAATAGCTTTATCAGTAATCTTTCTCATTATTCTTAGACTTCTTTGCATCTCTTTGTATCTCACTGTATCTTTGTAAACTCAGAGGATAATTAATTCACATACGTGTTTCTCCAGTTTTCTTTGTCACCTAAACGAGTTAATTGTTATTCAAATCGGTTATCATGTGTTGCTAAATATTATTTAGATTTATTAATGTACCATACTGATTGCATAAACAAGTTATTAGATTATAATTACTTAGCCATTAATCAAAATTCATGTATTGACATATATATTGCGTGCTTTATTTACACCGATAAGGCTGTATTTAATAGTAACATCCTTAAACTAAATTATGTTTTTCCACAAAACTGATATATTAATACTACATTAATCAATACTCTTATTAGTAACTGTTTCAATATGAAATCGTTTTTGTACATCTATAATAATAAAGGTATAAGCAAATTTAGAATTCTCTTAAAATGAAAGTATTATTTTATAAAGTTTCATGAATACATAAAATATACATTGAAACAATTAAATCAATTAAAATGCAATTGTATATGTATATGTATATTATCCAGGAGATAAAAATAATATAAAATAATATTTTGTTTGATTTTTATTTCTGATTAATATGTGTAATTGATTTTAAATAACGGAATTTTCTATAAAATATCGATGTAAAGAGCTTAATGCATATTGGCAGCGATACGGATACGTTTAAAGGAGTTGTATTACATTGTGCTTTTAAAATTGTACACCACATTTATTAATTTATATAAAACTTGAGTTTTACAACTCTTCAAATAGCCTTGTATTGTTGAGACATGTCTTGCTGACTGAACGAATAGTTGTAAAACTAGAATGTGACGAATAGTAATCGATACTTCCAACTAGTTTCACTGTAAGCATTCTTCTTTATAGGTGTGTGACAAAATATTCAATTCATTTTGCGTAAAATTTTTATTAGAACATATTGTGCACAAATAAATTTGATGTCGAACTAACAAGACTAAACACATGTTTTATAGGATAATAATAATCAGAAGGCTAAACCACATCGAAGACATCAATACATTATCTGAGAAATACTTATATAAGATAGTTAGTTAAAAACAGTTCCGTCACATATTGATGTATTGATCTACCTAAGTCCATTAAATAAGTCGAAGAATTGTAGTCCTATAGTTTACATACAATATTACATCTATTTCCTATGTAGATGTGGAAGATTTTTATTACATAAAAAAATGCAAATGATTAGATAACCAATTAATTAATTTGAAATTTAGGTGGCATGCCTCCCATTTACTGATAATGAGTTAAATGTAGGTTGGTTATGAGAGAAAATTAAAATAATTAACAAAACAGTTACGAATGATACTTTTTTTATGATTATAGGGGGTTACGGTACATGGAAGCTATGCGTAGGCATAAGAAGGATAATATGCATAATTATTATTTATACAAAATCAATGTGCGTACATCAGTATATCTATAGAAACGTATCAAAAGGTCAAAACTGGGTCCTTATTCCGGTTGGTAAGCATATATTTTACTTATATAGGCAACTATATACAGATAAGAGTAAATGTCCATCCCACCTGTAGTGTTGAGGGATCCATTAGTGATGTACTAACTGAATTCTTGACATTAATAGACACATTCGGTTGTTTTGCTATCAAAATCAAAGTTTTCTATAACTTTGAAAATGTAATATTATCAGTTTTATCTATTTACAAAAATCGATCTTGGTGCTATAGCGCTTTTTCATGAGACTAAAAATATATATACTATACATTTGTTTCTGGCGCGTGTTATTCTTTATGAAAATTTGGTTTCCAAAGTTGTAATAGCATATAATGGGCGTATTGTAGTTGTTTTAGTAAATAAATCTGATATGTAAAATATCGTAAACTTTTATGAAAAAGAAAAAGTAATAATTTATGTATATATATTTAAGGTTTTTTCACACTAAATATAATCTGATGTCAGAAAACTAGGTTAATGTTAACTATTTCAATTTATCTTAAAATTGGTTCACTAAACATTTAATCTAAAAGCACAAATCGTAAAATATTATACGCAAATTAGTAATCTGAAAGTGTTATTTTCTGAGGTGACTTTCTACTGCAAATCACTAAACAATCAACAAAAATGTATTTTAAATATTTAATTAGTCAAGATTAGTTCGGACAACTATTGTTGAGTCGTACATCAAGCACTATCAAAACTTCTTTACAAGATACAACATTAATGTCAAGTTTAATATTCCTTCTTTTATGTTGGCAAAAGATTGGTAGAATGTAATTATTTGATCGCTGTGTACATACTGTATGTATAGAGTCGAATTAACTTCCAGAGAAACTCCTCTCCAGCTAAGCAGGAAGTGCGCTCGCTATACGCGTCCGTATGAAAAACAAATACCCGAATAAGTATATTTGCACATGTTCGCTACTGGTCGATATTCACGTATATGCACTCGGAAAATAATAGACTTTGCTTTATAGTATATTTTACCTACACACATATAGTGGATATGCATTCACGTCGGCGCACATGTATATATGTATTTGAACAAATCTACACTAAAAGTAAAAAAAAAAACGCAAAATAATGTCTCTATAGAATTCGTTCTGAAAAAATATGACTGCAACAAGTTGTTTCTTGTTGACAAGTGATTTTTGGCGAGCTTGAATCGAGACACGCGTGTTAGAGAACCATTTTTTTTAAATTTAAGGTTTATAGACAGACACTTATTTTGATTTGTAAGCTTTTGTAATGATAGCATCAATGTTATACAGACAGATGAAACGATAAATGAGTAACATTTTTGTTCTATGTATAAGAAAAAGTTTTTAACCAATTTATCTATAAAATCAAATACCATCAAATTACGTAAGTACTTTTATTACGAGTATGTTTCAATTTGAAATATGAAAGATCAAAAACAATTGATGTTTTTATGAAGAGAGATCTGTGTGTGTGTGTGTGTGTGCGGATATGCACTTTATTGAGAAAATGTTTTATTAATATCATTAAAATTATGGCAATATAAATTCAATTGAATTTAGCACAAGGTTTGGAATTTTTAATTGTTGTCCAAATTAATAAAATAGTGCGTTCTATTCAAGTATATCATACTTATTTTTTAGTTATTCCTTTGATTCACTATTTATGACAAGAAAAATATATAAAAATATAAATTCAATTAACAATGTACAGCATAGTGCGTGATAATATTAATGTACCATTTAGGAACTATCTAAGTAATATACTATGTAATTAGTATACAATTACTTTACTTTGCTTTACTTTACTGAAGTGAAGTGAAATTAGTTTTATTCTGAACAGTTTATAAATTGACAGTTTATGAAACTTGTCTAATAAAATACAATCGACTAGTTAAAAATTAGAATTCCTGAAAAATAAATATTTTTATAAATATTTTTTAAATTTAAGTAGAACATTGCGAGTATATATATCGGTGTTACACATTAAAAATAAGTTTAGATTGCAATATTCTTGTCACAATATGCCTACATTATTAATTACTCCTCCAAAATTAGTCTGAATTATATATATAGTAATTGAAATATCAGAAAATTAATCAATATATGTAAATTATTCAAACTCTGTAAATTAGATTTTATTCTTATTCATGAATTGACTTTAATTGCATTATTAACAGTGTTTCTGTAGATAAAATATTTTAGCCCATAAAACGCATTACAAAAATTTTCGTTACATCAAGATCTCATAAAATTACTGAAACCTTAAAGATACAATCTAATATATTATATTAATCTACTACATACATCCAAGGCGTGGCTCACTCAAAGTAGGTGCAAGAAAATGTTGACAGTGTCATAATATTTTGATTTCTTACACCATATAGTGAAATAGACAAGAGATTTACATGATAAAAATGTCATCAAAACAATAACAACATTAATACGATTATAGCGTTATATTACACAATTTCAGTGGAAGTTAGCTACATATAGCAATTGACAAATTAGAAATGTTCCTTGCTGTGATGGATGTGTTTGCTTACCTTCGAGATGCTTAAAGTAAAATGTAGTGTGTTTTTTGGTTGAGAATGGTTTCAGTTAGAAGCCGACATACATATATGTATATATTCCAGTTGTAGGTATATTAAATATCTTTTATACGTCTTTCATCTATTTCTTATTAAAATTGACAAATATTATAGACATATAAATAGAAGGTGTAAAACAAATTAATACATTTATAATTTTATAAACTGCTTTATTTCATTAATACTAATGAGAGCAGCAGGAAAATGTTATGCGCTCCATGGTTAGTTAATATGTACATGATACTGTGATATACACACAGCGCATCAATTCGAACGCTGACCTATTTATAAGCCATGTTACCTTGATATAAAAGCGACAGTTATCCTCTGAAACACCATTCACACCAAGATATAACACAAACATTTTAATTTTAATTTGTTATCGCTTTTTGCTTCTTTATAGTATTTTAAATTAGTTGACATGAGTTTTTTATATATTAAAATATTAAAGAATTGAATTAAATGTCGAATGGATGTCTAATGTAATAACGTCTATTATTCAATTATAATGTGTATAAAACAAAATGACATATATTATAAAAAGAAAAATACAGTTTTACTTTTAAGAGCGTTTCTTAAAATATAGCAACATTTTAAAACTATATTCTCTACAGCAGTTAGGAGCTTCAATTAGATTTTTTAACTTTTTCAAATTAAGGAAATAATAAGTATGAAATTGATAGAAATATCCCAAGTGTAAACTCTGAAATTCAAACAAGGTTTATCAACTAAGCCTTACATAATTTGGGTTATAGAATGGAAGAATAACACATGCCGCTGCTAAAATTATAGATTAGTTTTACAGAAACAGCTGTCGAAAAAGTATATTTGCTCTAAATTTAATAATGGATTGATAGGAAGATTAGATATAAGAACAATTGTCTATTAAAAAATGTGTCAATTTTAATAATACAAATATACTTGTACATTGTACGTACTAGTTACTTAGTGTAAAAAAAGAACAAATTTACTCCAATATTTTTCACATAATATTAATTTATAACATTCCGTGAATTAGTTTACCTGTGATCAAATTGGAGAGTGAGGAAAACATTGGTAAATAAAATGCTTTATTCCACAATCGATTCTTCTAAACATGCCTTACAGAGGTCGAACCAATGGAGGAGGCGACATCAATGCTCTGGGTCTTTTGCCGGATAAATTGAAGACAGAAATGGCCCTTCATGTGAATTTAGAAACACTAAAAAAGGTGAGTTGAGAAGTGCATATCAAGTAATTCTTTTTCATAATTTTATGCTGTAAATTGCAAAAGTTTCATGGCATATATTAAGAGAACTATAATAATACTATTTTACGAATTCATCGACTGATAAGCTAATTTAAACATTGCTCGTATTTAATTATTTTAAATTAATTTTACTTTTATAATTATATTATTTCAAATTTATTTTAATACAGTTAATCGAACAATTTGAGTGGGATATTGATGAGGTGTAAATCTAAACAAGATTTGAGAATTAAAGAGTATGGGGAGAAGCAGGAATTTTTGATTTTCATCTTGTGCATAGAGAGTAATACATATTGATTGTTAGTTGTATTCAAATCCTAGACAGACAAACAGTTCATTGCGAATCAAATACAAATATTGAACACTTCGGGGATCATGAAATGACAATGCTTTGAATCGATGAGGCGGGAGTAAACGATAGGCTTGAGTTTTGTCTGTTGAATGGATAAAAGTACGATCTTGAGCCAGAGAGATAATCCTATATACATAATAGCTACTGCATAATATGCAACATATTTTCATAAATGAGAGAAATAATTACATGACTCGTACGTTGGGAAGTGTGTAATAGCTTTCTTACAATGTTTCTAAAATGTTTACTTGTGTTTAATTACAGTTGCCTTATGTATGTAAAAAATCAATGTAAAACTAATTATCGATAGATATTCGTTATGTTCCAAATTAATTAAATATGTTTCTAATTATTATTTAATATGTAATATGCATGACTATTTTGGAATTTAAAATTTCAGTTAATTTTTTATAACTATTTTCAAAGATATATGTTAGAAATAATGTCATAACTGGGTGAATTTTCTAGAAAAAAACTAATAATTGAAATTTCACAAGTTTTAATAATCATTAATTTTTTTAATAACCTGACATTTTTACTGATTGTTTACTCCCATTGTATTGATTATATGTATTCCTAGAAATATAAGATTTCTATGTTATATTAGTTATATTCCATGTTATAAAATTGTTGATATCATTTACAATGTTAAAATTAGGGTTAATTACAATTAAAATAATTAATTGTTTAAGCAAATTAAAATTTTGTTTTGTGGAGAAGGTCGCTTCTGCTTGACGATTAAATGTTTCAACGATTAGATTTACTTTTATAGATATACTGAGTATGCTATTGGAATATTAATTTCTTTTGTCTTATATAATATATTATTGCAATGATGTGTTATGTATTACATAATATAACAATTGAATAATGTACTCTAGTTTCAAATTAAATATTAAACTCGTACAAATATGAAATGCGCATGTAATTTGAAAACAAAATAATTTATACCAAAATAGACTATATTATGTAGTTTTTTTGAGTGGATCTTCACAAAATTAGTAAAAGGAGTTTTTTGGTTTTCTAATCTAGCGAATCATAATTTGCCTATAGGTACATAATGATAATAATATACCTACCTTTATATGAGATGCCCTTTGCAAACATCGATGAATAAAAGGTTTTTTAATAATAATGATATTTAATCTTATTAAGCGCTTTAATTTTATATAACATAACACTATTTTTTTATTATTTCGTGAACTGTTTGATCAAATTAATCGCATATAAGGCTTATGCTCACCGACCATGACTGAAACTGATGACTGTAAATGGATAGATATTTGGATATATCTCCGAGTTGTTTTTTAATTCTAGATTATCAGTTTTCTGTAATTTTCTCAATTCTCAATTTTCGGAAGAAGCTGATTAATTATCAAATAAACTGATTTATATAAACCAATTATGGGATTGTTTAAAATATATTTTAAAAATAGAATTGTTCAGTTTATTTACATGTTAAAAACTGATCTACAAAAAACAGTATTTCCAATACTTTTAAAGAAGATTTTCTTTATAAATTTAATAAATTTACAATATTTCTGTTTATTTAAAAAATTATAAGTATAAATTTTTTATTTTACAAGTATTTTTATTTATATAGCTAACATTATTTTTTTAAGAATTATTTCTTCAAATTGCTTCAAATATTTATAAATTATAGTATAGAATAAAACATAGTATAGAATATAATTAATATTCTAATTAATTAACAATAATTATAGATGTAATAATTATATCAATGTCAAATAAATATCTTCTATATACTTTATTATTGACTACAAAATATAATGCCAAAATTATGAAATATTTTCTACTGAACGAAAATATGAAAAATATAATACAAATGTCCATAAACATAGAATTCTTCTTTAATCATAACTGAGATACATTTTTATGTTATTTAAAATAATTTGTATATGATTATATGTAAAAAAGTAAACATTATCATGTTAAAAACATTTGAAACGTATTTAAAAATTAAACAATTGCTTCTGAGATTATGTTTTATATAAAATAATAATTTACTATTTCAAATAAATTGTCTTATAGCATAAAAAGTAGTTCATTAATTCATTTATGATTTAAAAAAATTGTAAGATTAGTATTATAGATGTTAATATAATATTAGTAAATTATATTTTTATTTCTGAATACACAGTCGGTATTACCAAAATTGTAAATATATATCACAAAACTATATCGACTTTATTCTTTCTATTTTAGGTGACTATATTTCAAGAGTGTCGACCCGAATTTCTCCACGACCTGGTCCTAAAAATGCGGCCCTATATCTTCACTCCGGGAGACCTCATCTGTCGAAAGGGGGAAGTGGCTCGGGAGATGTTCATCATTGCCGATGGCGTTCTCGAGGTTATCAGGTAGAATTGGGCTTTCTTTGTAACTCTCTTGATAATTAACATTTTTTAGGAAATAGTAAATATCTTAAGTTACTTAATTATTTTGTCTTTAAAGTTCTTTCTTCAATCTTTGACACGTGAATTGTATACAGAGCAATTATTTCATAGGTTCAATTGAATACACAGGACTAAAGAATGTTAAAAATTAAAATACAATGAAGATTACTATTATTCACAATTATTTGGTTGTCAAAATTATCTATAATTTGATACTGAATTATATAATTCATCACTTTGCATAATTGCTTCAGTATGTCACTATAAAAAATAAATTTGAAATCATTTTTGTATTTTAAGACAACATATAAGCAGTCTACATATATATATTAAAGCTATAACACGTTTCTCTGTGAGAAAAACAACATCTTGTATTAATTAAAGATTCTTGTTTGAAGTCAAACTTCATTAATTGCAAATAAATAAACGTCTTTTTATTAAATAAATAGTTAGTTCGTTCATATGTATATATACAAATCCATTGGCGTTAGAATATATATATATATGCATATGTAGATGTGGGGAATATGGAGAAGGGAGAGGGAACTCCAAACTTCCATATGGTTATACGGGAGCAGGTTTAATAGAAAAACGCGAACCGCTGAAAACATCGATTTTTTAACTAAAATAGATTTGAGGGCCTCTCCATGCTTTTATTTATATATTAATATTTCTAACAAGATCGGGCATTTGGTTTTAAGATTAAAACTCATTAGAACAATTCCATTATAAATGTCATTATTTCTATAATTTAGATTTATTAAAAAATTATTCATTATTTATTACTTTAATCATTTTTAGTGGCTGAATTGCTTTAATAATTGCCTCATTAAGAATACATACTCAAAGAATAAAACTATTCCAGTTAACGCGTACAGCTTGTAGAGCAAAAATGTCATAGAAAGACAATCATAACAAATATCAAAAGAGATGACCAGTGCTGAACATCGTCAGATTTACTGAAAGATGGGACCTGGTGATATTACGAAGGAGAATATCGGAAACAAATCAAAATATTGGCGAATAAATCATATTTTCGTAGTTCAACCTTGTTAATCTTTTTTTTAAGGAAAATCAATCAATTTAATATTAGCAGCTCGTATTTGAAATAATCAGTCATTATTAAATATATTTTGTTTATTTAAATGATCATTATTGTTTTCGATATTTTATAACTTTCTATGTTTACTAACCAATAATTTTTAAATGATAACATTATGCTTTTCTAGACAACCTAGTTTTAATGAAGCTATATTGTAGGTATACAATTAAGTCAAATTACATGGTATGAATCAATAGTGTAAGGAACAGTACAGGTGTAATATGTTTATATTATTTTATTATAAATTTTGTAGTAGTTTTTAATTGGTTGAAATAATTAGTTTCCATAATTATATGACCGCATAAAATATGTTGTGTTTATATGTAGGTGTAATAGTTATAAAAGCGACTACCTATTTGTTATATAAATATGGATGGGCGGGAATGAGCCATGAGCCATGAGCCATGAAAATAGTTTATAAATTGTGAATATTTATTTGAAAAATGCCAAAACAAGTTTTTGGAATTGAAATATATACTAAAAATCAATACCACCTTTAATTACTTTCGGGGGATTAATTTTAGATGAGTAAATAATGTATATTTTAAATTAAATTTTAAATATTATTAATGATGCTAAAATATAATTGAAGAATCCCATGGGTGCAGGAGCAGGGTTTGAGAGCCGCTATTAATGGTTCCTAGATTATGTTAGTTATTTTATTTTAATTATCATGTATGCAAGATATTTCACAAAATTTCAAGCATACATAGTAATTCATCACGAAATTATTATTTTTAAATTAATGTGAATAAGCTTTAAGGAAAATTATTAAAATACTTGTATGTGACTTGTAACATCTTATAAAATAATATTTTGATGTTTTTCTATGGTTACAATATTTATTTTATCTAATAATTATTTATGATTTTGTATGTTGGGTAAATAGGAAAATGAAATATTCTTTTACAACATTTTTTTTCTAAAAATTCATTTGGTATGTAAACTTATATTTTGGGCGATACATTAAAAATAGAAGATATTTTCGGAAGTGATTACAAGTATGAATTTGATTATTAGAAAAACTTTGATTACTTTTTGAAGTTGCGCTATTTTTTTGTGATTTTTTTAGTGTGTTATTAAAATTTTTTTGAATGTTTAATAAATATATGGAGTTATTGAATGACTGACCTAATATACCTAAGCACACATTTATTACAATTTTCAAATGTGTCCTTTATTATTTTAACCATTGTGTCGGTACAAATTGTATTGAATGATATATGAATACATTTGACCAAACTCATTTTCTCAGAACAGTTTAATACCATTTATGAAAAGGTATTTAGTAAATAGAAAGCAAAAATCTGTTTTATTAGTATGCTAATAATTTATAACTCATAGTTAATGAATGAACAATTAATACGTAATTATTAATCAAAATACTTTTATTGTCCTGAAATATAATATGTGTTTTTAACATATTTAATATATTCCATCCGATAAAACATCAAAATATTTCGTTATTGACACTTATAAATTTTCAGGTATATTAGCATCGTATTATTAGTAATATATATATCGCTCACTTGTCTTATTTTAAAACTATCAATTTGCTATTTCATTTTCATGAATTATACGATTTATGACGTCATACTATTTGTAGCTTGTATAAAGTCCAGACTCTTTGTGTATTCTATCCATTCGTACCCCCAACGAAGTGACAAGTGACAATTAGTTGTCGTGAAATATATCGGATAATTATATCGTAAATATATTGTATTAATTAAGTTTAAAGTAATAATTTATATTTAATTCAATTATAATAAATAGGAGGAATATTAACAAAAGTTTTATGTAATCTTTTAAATAATCTGACTTTGGATTTTTATAATTCTAATCCTATTCATCGTTTATACATCAATCAATCATCTAAATAAAATAAAATAATATAAGAAAATAAGTTCTTTTATTTTTTATTATACCAGGAACTTTTAATAATACTTAGGATGCAGTAAAATATCTTTAACGTGAATACCAGAGGCATTGTTGCTTGAAGTATTTCTTTCTCAGAATATACATCGTCTCCGAACAACATTTCAGTGCCGTCTACATGTGCTAATTAGGAGGCTAAATAGAAATAATGATCGAATTCACCTGATCTTGGTTCGAGATTTTATTTGAATAACTATCAAGACTCTATTTTCCATACATCGATTTGATTTTTGAACCTTTATTTAATAAATTAATGGAAAAATGGAGGAGCATTAATATTATTAGTTGGTGTTAATTTAAACGGATCAAACACATCCTCTATAGGCAGTTTTGAAAACAGACCAGAATACAAATATCCAGCTAAAGGTTCCTTCACAATTTTGCTCAGAATAATATGGAACTAATCTTGGGTCGGAGGGAACTTTTCTTCTTCCTTTTTTTCATATGCCAAAATATTTTCGTCTTCGAAATGTAAATATTTTGCAAGCAAGCGAAGGAAGTGAAAATATGGTGCAATATACAGAGTGTGGGATAGAAACGTCACTCTATAATAAATGCAAATAATTTTCCATGTGTTCAGTATGCCTTTTGGACTGGCTTATAGTTTCGCGCGGTTTCAATATACATTATGAATATTTCATTGGTGCTCTTTTTTACACATCGATGGAAGAATGTAGAGATAGATTTCAGTTTAATTGCCGGTATAACAGACACGAACTGACCCTAAACGAGTATGTACGAGCATTTAGTAATTTAATTAAATTTATCGGTAGGGAATTTGTAGTGATTATTTTTCTTAGAAACTGGTCAAAACTACGTAAATCCATTTACATTTTGTAATATGTAAATAATACGACGAAGTAAATAACAAAAAAGTATGTAATGGTTTTTTCTGAAAATAATAAATAAAATTGTACGTTTTACTTTTTTAAATTATTATTTTTAAAAGTTATTTTTTAATTTCGAATTTTTTTAATTTCTCTAAAGAACGCTAAAACATATTTCTAAAAAATGAAGTATTTTAAAATGCATTTTACTTATAAATTCATATGTTTTATGAAGGCTTACTTTAAACATTATCAAGAAGACTTATTAAAATATTCTTTTGTAGTTTTATTATAAGACACAGGTAAGGTCAGTAAGATATACATATATTCTATGAATTTGTGAAACTTTTTCTTTTTATTTCGATTGTAATTTTCCGCACATGTATTAATTAGTCAAGTTTCGTGCAAATTTAAGTGACACAAAATTACATTGCTTGTATTACCTCAGTCTTAACGTTTGAATATTTAACCGGTTAACTTATCATATTTACATCTTTCAAATGCCAATCAATAATAACCAGGAGATGATATTATGACTGACGGTTATATTTGACATATTAAAGGTCAATCAAACCTCGGAATCAATTTTAATTTGGAGTAATTTGCTAAAATATATTTCCTTGTATAGATTTTGAGTTGTTTATACCTGTTTCATTTTAAAGCATTCTTACTTAATTACCGCAGAAGATTAAGCTCATTTTATCACTATCACTATGCTCTAGCGGCTATAGGCATAACATGTAATACATAATTTAAAATATCATCATATTTGTACAAATGCTAGTTATTATGAACAAGTTGTATACAACACTCGGTCTATCTTATGATTATATACACCTAATAATATAAATGTATCAAGATAACAAAAAGAAAATTGAAAAGTTCACGGAAAAATCATTAATTGAAATGGGTATATTTCACTTAAAATTGCAATATATACATTTGCAATGTATACACATCTTAGATTCTAATAAAAGACTGAAAAAACTGTGTAACTCATTTGTTTTTAATTTTATTAGTTAAAACGAAAAGTTACACACAATGTTAATAGTATATACATTTTGATAAACAACGTAAAATTTAGTTTTTGTTGTTTTGTTTGTCTATGTTATTTAGTTAACGGGTTTATTGTTTCGTATGAAGCCTTTCTGTTATTATATTAACCCGTTGAGACCATTTTAGTAGGCCATTTTAAAGTTAAATACGTTATAATTATCCCGAAAATATGCGCACAACAGTTTGTCTGTTGATGCTTTGTTTTATTACTTATCTCCAAATCTATCATACATGAGATGTGTTTAGTCTGCCTCGCGTGTCTGCGAATAATTATACTTGGTTTTCCGTTGTCATAACACATACATACATATATTATATATATATATGAAGGCATACATTGGGAAATATGTGCACATACATTTAGTTGGGTAGTTTTCTTTTTACATCACGCTTAACTTCTTTTATTGGTCTTCTCAATTCCAGCGATACAGGCGACGTTCTAACCACGATGGGTTCGGGTGACTTCTTCGGAGAAATTGGAATTCTTAACTTGGACGGGGGAATCAACAGGTTTGTCCCTGCGATTCAATTTCCCCGCCTGATTGACCAGTTTATTGGGGATCATCCGTCAGGAAATCGAGTCGTCAATCAGAGACACGCTCTTGCGCGTGTATATATATATATATATATTACATATATAATATGTATCACAGTAGCAGTATACTAAGCAGGTTCTGCATAATACATAATATAAGCCTGTATGGAGAATACTGCAGATTATGTTATATATTATGGAAATAATGAAATTGTTGGGAAATGACATCAATACCTAATCCCAATGTCAGAGATAGGCGAACACCTGATGGAATTAGTTGAATGATTGAAGTTGCTCCCTGATGAGCAACCAGTGCAACAACGATTAAAATGCACCAACACTTTGTTTATAAGATAAAAACTAACTAACTATGAAATATAATGTTTTTTGTATTTCATTCAGTTTAAGAAATAAAAAAGCAAATTTTAATAGTATTGATTTGATATCATAAATTGATAATGCTTAAAGATAGTATGATGTTTATTAATAATAAAATATAAATTTCTGAATTTTGGTTACCAATCTTATTTTAATAATCGTAATTACATATTATGGAAGCCAGGAATTATGCATTTTGTTTAAGCATTTTGATTGATGAGACAATACTTTTTACCGTTTCGTTAAAGGTAATGAAAATTTAGAAAAATAAAAATTATTTATATAAATTTTTATATATAATTAAATATGCCCTTTTCTATAGTTCTTTATTTAAATTATTTTGTTCTACAATGTAATTAAGCACACAAATGATGCATACTACTGCGTACTTACTCCAATTTTCATCATAATTTGATGCGTTGCTGAAATTTTAGAGAGTTACTAAAATATTTGCAATATTTTTATTCAGTTTAATATATGTTAACAAGTGAAACACCAAAATTAAAAATAAAATGAATTATTTTTTATCTGAAAGAATTGTTGCACTTTACATACCTAAGAAATGAAAAAAAAAAAATTATTATATATATATATTATATCATAATTTATTTAATTAAATTTTATTTCAAATTTTAGTATATATACGCTACTGAACAAATGTTAAGTAGAACCTGATTAAATCTAATACTTCTTTTTTAACAGTTGCTACATAAATATTGTGCGTAGAATCTTAAATATCATGAAACGCTTGCAGATACAAATATCAAAGTAAACTGACTTTTAATAAACTAATGCAAATATAAAGGTACTCTAAATAGAACAGAATGTCTTATTTCGATGAGAACATATTATATCTAATTATCAATATTTATTTATACAGGTGCAATAATTTATATGTATAGTTCATAAATCATCATATCATAAAGACTCAAAACACAAATATACTTATTATTGTATAATTTATTTTAAAATTCAGTGGTGAACAACAATAAACCGTCATGCATCTTCATAACATAAAAATAATGGTTTTGAATTTATGACATTATTATTTCTAACTTGTCATTAAAATATTTAATAAGTCTATTGGACATGTATTAGTCATGTTCATGTTCAAATTTAATTTCAAGTTTTAAATTGAATAGAAGGCAAATAATAAAAAAGCAACCTTAAATATATTACTTATCGAGTTTAGACAATATTATGCTAAAAATGTCATGCTATGTATTACAATTGAATTGATATATTCTAATTAATCCGTTTAGAAAAGCTGAAAAAAAGTAATATTATTTCACGCATGCACTTATAGGAATATTGGGTAAACAAACCCTCGTTAATTGAAGGTAAACACCCCCAGTATGACCTCACTTAACAGGAAAGATGTATAAACTTTCTCCCATTTATTGTTACTAGTCTGCTCAAAAAAGGTCCGATACACATACTACATATATATTTATTACAGCTCAGTTCATACAAAAGAAGAGTTTTGTCCCCAATTTGTTCCTCAGAGCTACCACCTCTCACCCTTTTTGAGGTGTTTACATCCAATTCTTTCTTCTCGCCACCGATATGCTCCTCCTATTCGAAGAATCATCCACTACCGATCAGCGGGGCAAAATTTCTCAAATAACCTCAATTGAATTACGGAAAGGGGAGGCCATATGTATATCGTCTCACACTCGGTCGTCCTCCAGAAAACGAAGTGTACTTACGAAGCCTTTTTTCTAATTGCAAACGCCTCAGCTGCAGTTGCTTGAGAAGGTACATCCACCACTGGATGGTCTCTGTGTGTTTTGTTGTTTTGTGTCTTCCTGCAGCGCCGAGAAACACTTCTGCTGTATTGGCAGAAAATGGACGGACGAGAAAAAGAGTGAGGGAACAGTTGAAGAGGATTATCACCATAACTTGAGTCGTGAGCAAAAAGCACTGGACAGTCCGTTAATGGCTCGAAGCTCTCATCGCCTTTTAAAGGGTCAAGATGCTATCTTTTCGTTGCTTTGAGGTTGTCTGCACAGGAAGCTGTAGGACTGTTTAAATATAGACAACAGATAGAACATCACATTTGTATTGAATGAACTTCACTCTCGGTACATCTATTTATATAGGTAGTTCCCAGGATATGTATGTATGTAGGTAAAATAGGTTAATTGTTTAAAATTGTTGACATTGGAATAGGTTTCTCCAAATGGTCTCGTTTCTCAATAAATGTTTTTATTCATACAATTTTAAATTTTCAAAAGTCTACTCTTAACGATTATTTAATATTTTTTATATTTTCCGGATTCTCAGCATTCTTAGCATTCTCCAATAGATCGATATTATTAATTTATGTAACTTTTGCTATTTTGAAGTTTCCTGCCAAGAATCAATACATACGAACATCGAACATATATAAAAATATATTCAAGGGAAACATTGTGCATCTAGATACATAATGTACATGCGAAGAATTTTGATTTATGCCTATTATTTATAAAAACAAGAGAATAAAATTGAGAAACATATAGTTTACTCTTTCACAGCAATTTCGTACTTGTGCCAAAGATACAGTTAGTATAAGAAGTCTAATCAATCATTCTTAAAACTATCATAAGTATGATTGAATAGCTTCGTTACAGTGTCAATATTTACACATCTATATTCATGAAAATGATATAGATTTAGTGACAATAATTGAATAAATGATTTAGAAAATAATGTAATTAGCTCGATTATTATTTTTCGCTCAAGTGTAGGTATGCATATACTATAAATAATGTAAAACGAATGATTTTTTAAATTATAAACTTTTGTTATTACTTAAAAAATCAAACCATTGCCTCTGTCATGGGAAATATATCACCTGAACTAATTATGGATTAGAAAGATCTAAATTCTAAAATTTATCGTGGGAGCAGAACCATTAATCCGTCAAAGGTCTATGCTACAAACTCTAAATTGAATTGAGTCATTGGATATAAGAGTAAATATCTATCTGTTGTGTTGTTCGTTTAAACATATATTTAACATATCTGTGCTACACAGTATGAATGTAGATGTTTGTACTCATCCCACTATATTTATATATTTAATATCTCCTGTTTCTCCCTCTCCCCTCCTCCTCCTCCTCAGACGAACCGCCGATGTGAAATCCGTCGGCTACGCGGAACTCTTCGTTCTCTCAAAGGAAGATGTTCTCTCAGCTTTAAAGGATCACCCAGATGCCGAGGTATGATGTCTTCCCCAAACCACTATAAACAAACTCATCTTTCTTTCAGTATACTTGCTCTCTAACTCCTGTATATATTTGTATCATGCACTCTCTAGTAACAACATCTTCTTGTCGATAGTGAGTAAAATTTAAATTCTTAGTTCAGGTGAACATATGTTAAGGCCATTTTTGAGAACACAGGCTCGTAAAATAACGCATACATCGTACATTGTTGTTCTCAATATTTTTCAACTTTAGTTGCGTTATCTTCAGCATATAGCTCCAATGTACTCGTATGTACCGATTGAATTTAAAATATGTAGATTAAAGCTGGGAACTTGTTCCTTTTCAATAAAACTGTTTCAAAGATCACTCGAAGCCGCCTAATTTATTTATTAATATAGCGAATATAGCATCCTCATAATAATATACCTATACATACACTAAGAATATTGGTGTAGTAGATGTAATCTCATTTTGGATAAATATATGGAAAACCTTGCGGTTTCTTATGAATTCTAGATTTCAGCATATGCATAAAGGTTATTAAACTAAATAAAAGGTTACATATAGAATGAACCTATGTATAGGTTATATTTCAAATAAGATATAATCACATTTAAATTTGCATTTTGAACCAAATATAGAATTTTTTAAATCTTTATTTATTTTAATCATAGATATTGTATTCTAAATTAAACATCGTATAGAGGATATACATAGATATACATCATCATGTGGTATATTTAAAACAATTAGTTATAATGGCTGCTTTAAAATAAACAGTAAAGCGGAATCTTATATGTAGCTATAAATTAGTAATAATTAACATTTGAATAATATATTAAGGTACACTAATAAATTACATTTATATGCTTCACTTGTGACATGTTTATATATCTTTCAGGAATTTATTTGTAGAAAGGCCAAAGAGAGACTAATTAGTCTGAAGGCCCAGAAAGGAAAAGGCGGACTAGAGGGTTTCTTACACGATCGATCCGAAACCACAAAACTATTAAGGTGTTAAAGGGATTAATAGTTAACAAGAATTCAATTCACCTCCTTAACTTTCACGCGCTTTATATTATTTTTCTTTAGTTTGTATAATATTAGTTTGATTAACCACCATACCTGGTTTTTGTATTTTATCTAACTATATTTTATATACCTACGTTACGTTATTCACCATTAATTAGCTTTCTTTTTAAATAATAATATCGTTACGGTATTCTTTTGATTTTAAATTCATCCCGGTTTTAATGCTAATTGCCATTGGTGGTGTATTAACAAGCTAACAAATGGCCCATCAATCTTTCCCGCCCGTATTCAGGAGTTGATCATACGCTACGGAACTCGCCGATTGAATGAGATTAAAGATCGACGTCTGCAGAAATCAGAAGATCAAAAGAAGTCCCACATGAACATACCTTACTCAATGCTTCCGGGACTTGGGAATCGGAACCTCTTCCAGGATCCACCGGGGGCTCACAAGCCTCGAAATGTACGTTCCTTTCTTGGCAAACTGAAATCGGGAATTGGTCGAAGTGACTCTTCTTTGAACTCAAACTCAAAATCCTCCGTGCAGCCGCTTCAACGGAAACTGGCAGATATTTGGCACCTCTCGTCAAGCGCTTCTGTGCAGCGTCCAGCTGCTGCAAAGGCCATAACCACTGTGGCGGATACGATTGGGGCTTCGGAGACAAAACCAATCACAACTTCCGAGATAGTGCCGCTGCCAACCAATCAAATCGTAACACCCCAGGAAAGTCTTCGCTATGCAACGGAAGATGTGACCATCATGAACCTGTGTTCCCTAGAGGACAGTGGCTCTGTAGCTGGAGGTCAGCATCGGAGTTCAGAGGTTCCTCCAATTACAATGACTAAAAGTGGAAGCAAACACCGGCTGGGTAGCATGCTTGGGTACAGCACGGATGACGATGAGCCTCGGATGCTAGCGCCAACCGTCTTTCATCCCGATGAGGAACCCTCTTTGGGTGTTGTACAGAGAGGGAGTCCTTCTCCGCTCCATTATCGTGGCTTCCTTGATGCCACCACAGGATCCGTAGTGCCTGCAACAGGAATCAATAAATCAAGAGCTTCGGATCGATACAGTGGTTTTGGTGTTGGCTTACAGATTCCCACAACCTATAAAAATGCCTTTCAATTGAGTGGAGAGGAAGGAAGGGGAGAGGGAAAGAGTGGAACGGGTCTTAAGTTGCAGAATCTGAGTGGCAAGCGCAGATCATTGGACATCTGTGATGTCCAAAGGGGTCGAAGAGGGAAGGATCGATTGTTGAGGTAGCTTTATGGCTATAGGTTTGATTTTTACTGTGCTTTTTGTTGGGGAGTGGATAACACCAATATAAATTATAACCTTTAACCTTGGAAGGATGAGTTTTCAGTGTTAGCATTAAGTTTTATAGTGAAATAAAGTTGAACATATATACTTCTCATTAATATGATTATTTTAGTTTTATTATTATCTAAAATAATAATTATTTATTTATACTATTTTATTTTGTGTTATCTTAAATTAAATTATCTTGCCCAATTTGATCTTATTTAGTATTAAGACATATAACTTGAAGGAAGATAATTATTTGCAATATGAATCATAATCATATAACTCGATAAGAAAGTAATAAATCTCCCAGTATTATATTATACTAGGAAATTATGTTTCAGATTAATATAATTTTAGTCTAAATGTTTATTGTTTATATCCATCATTAGAATTATAATGTCCATTATAGATCATTGAATTGTCTGTTATTCGAAATTAAGTGCTGTATCATGGTATCCTAAATGTTCGTAAATGTTATATTCATTGTATAAATATCCAAATATTATAGTCAAAAGTAGTATTAGATAAACAGGAAGTACATATATGTATATAAAATGATAATAATATACAAAATGTGTTACAAAATATTTTATTTAAAATAATAAAATCTGATACGCAACAAAATTTTAATTTTTCATGTCAAGATTTCCTTCTTCATTTCTAGCGACTATACGGAGCCCACGACAACCACCACGAGCAATACCAAAGAGGTCTGCAGGAGGTTAGGGTGAGTGGGAGATTCACAACGCGTCTCCTCTTCAGGCAGGATAAATATATATATATATTAGGCGGGTAATATTAGATAATAATCAAGATTGATAAATTGAACAAGAAAATCAAAAATGAATACAAGTTGGGTTAAATAGTATGACACATATTACAATACATTAAATACATTTGGCGAAATACAAAGAAAGATAGAAATTATGGAAGCTAAAACACGTTAAGAAAAAAAGGAGGCATCGTTATTAGCTAGTATGAGTTTAATTTAAAGGAGGAATGTGAGTTTTAATTAACATAGCTTCATTGGTCATCATATCAAAGTCCGATTGGCCTTAAATATAAATAAATAAAATAATTATTTTGATTTTCTTGTTCAATTTATTAATCTTCACTATTATCTAATATTACCCGTCTAATATATATTTATTCTACCTAAAGAAGATAGAATGCTGTCTCGAAACGTATTGTGAATTAAAATATATATTTACAGTTACTTTTGGTTGTTTTAACTTTTTTGTTTAAAACATACTCTCTACCAAATTATTAATGGGGGATTTTTGTGCGTAGAAAATCCAATAGATTTGCTTGCTGATTAGGAATTGTACTTGAATTGAACATATTCTGTAATTGTCACTATTTGTCATCCTGTTGAATATGTAACTTTTATAGAACATTTTACTTCTATTTATAACTTCTGAACATTAAATAAATATATATTTTTCTTAAAAGGCAAAAATCTAGTTTAATTACACATTCACAGAGACTGTAAAGAAAAATCTGAACATGTTCATATATGAAATTAATCAACCTAGACTATTGTTAGCATGTTTATTACACCAATTTATTTAAAATATCGGCAATATTTAAAAACAAAGCTCATTAATATAAATATTTTAGTGGTGCTTTTTCCCGTTTAGTGGATATCAGCTTGCATACTCAGGGAAATAATTTATTTATAGTTTATACCTTTAAAGGGCAATATAGTACGCATTTATTTTGAAAAGTAGAGTTCATATATTTAAGCTACTTGTGTACAAAAAAGGAAAAAATCCCCAATTGCAAAAATAAAAATAAAAATGAGAGATATTTCTTGTAAAGAACATAAAACCGCTTAAAAATATAACAATATTATTTTTTTAATCACATTTCTACTGGCTACACAATCGATTTCTCCGCTTCTAATTTTATTTATAATTGTGACAATTTTAAAGTTCGGCACATCATTGAAGCAACTCTTATTCGATTTAACA
The DNA here is from genome assembly GCA_036023295.1 of Invenusta paracnida. Taxonomy (NCBI): domain Eukaryota; kingdom Metazoa; phylum Platyhelminthes; order Proseriata; family Coelogynoporidae; genus Invenusta; species Invenusta paracnida. The sequence continues at coordinate 17,950 of JAYRBW010095692.1, read as the reverse complement.
ATGATATAACACTCTTAATCTGAACGCCATCTTTTTAATATCAATATTTCAATAGCTAAATATATTTAATTACTATCCTCAAGGTCTCTTCTTTGCCTCCTGTATAACTCTAGCTTCGATTTATACTTATTTCTCTTTTTTTGGTGACTTTTTTGTCACCATTAGTTGTCACCATATTAGTTGCATCATGATTTATTACTAGTTTTAATTATGTGATTTTATTTTATGCAATATTATTTATTATTTATTATAATCTAACAAAATAAAAAATATAAATATTATTGTAAAAAATATAAAAGTAATATTCTATTATTATGTAACAATTCGAAAGTTAATTGTCTTCAATATCTATTTAAAGTATTGTACCGGCTGTCTCCTGTCTTGATTAATAATAGTTTAGTAGATTTATTGGTGTGTTTCACGTATCCGGTAGTATAGTAATCAACAATTGTGTGAGCACGGGAGTTAAGCTATCTCAATAGCGAAACGACTGCTCGGTTTTTAAACAATAAAGCTTAAATCTGAGAAATTATTTTCATTTCTTTCTTTAATTAATAATGGTTTGTAGTGACTAACCAAAGCGTATCACATTTTAATTTTTGTCAATTGTGGATTTTTACGTCTTTTTATGATAAACACTGATATTAGTGTTTCTACTTTACTATTTACTCGTACATATACTGCTCTGGAATGTGGAGAAAATTTAACGCCTTTTTTATATTCAAACATGGAATGATTTCGTTCATGCACACTGTAACCGTTTGATTAAAATTCGGCACGCACTTCTGGAATTCAAAGCTTTCAAAGCTAACATATACCTATATATCTACTTCTCACTTGTTTTATTTATCGGGAATCGAATTTCCCACCACGCCTTCAGACACATGTATTAAGTTATGCATTTCATGGACATTCATGAAGAAGCGTCATGTAAAAAAAATCCCCTTCGTAGGAAAATCAGAGATTATTGACGCCTGCAAATTGCATGCGACAAAGCTATTAAATTGCAAACATGTGGTGATAATCTGTACATACAAAATGATAACAAGTTTACATGAAATACACATTATTATTGTTTCATAGTTATTCCGTAAATTTTCTAAATGAAACTGGCAGATTTTGAAATAAGCCAAATATTTTGTTATTTTCAGAGGGGGGCCCAATTTACCTTCGGACAGTATAGACGCTTTAATCAAATGTGTTGACGACATGGTAGCTCTGCGAACGGTAAGAATATCTTCTATTTTATAATCTACATATATAAGGTTATGTACACCTGCGTAGACAAATTTTGTTTATGAAAATATCTGACGTAGGCGGTAAGAAGATTGAAAGGTTGCGAATTTTCTCCCGCAGACATTTCAGAAGAGAGAATGTATCATATGTCCTGGCTTGCGCCACATTTTCCCCCATGTTTAATAAACTTGTCCAAGCAAATTTATGCCGAAAGAAAAACAAAAGAATGTGTCAAATATGCGGCTTTTAATCGATGATAGATCCAACATATTTTTTCATACTCCATGAAATATGGATTATAATTTAAATCAAACATGCATGGTGCACAGATAAGATTTAATAATTTAGAAATAATGAATTGCGCATTGTAAATGAAAATAATATCGAAAATAGTATTATAAAACTGAACATTTCATTTTCTGTTAGTATGACATATAAGAAAAATGATAACATATTTACAAAGTAAATTAATATTGATTGGTTTATTTTCATAAATTTGCATAAGCTATTAAATTATTGAAATTAAATATATATTTTTTAATGAGTTTCGAATAAATAATTAGCAATATGTATTCAAAATATGATATAATTAGTAAATTAGTAAATTAGTAAATATTAGTAAATTTTATATTCTGTACAATTATCTTCTCTGCAATGTTATGCTATATATTTAGGAATCAACTTATATGTATTTCGATCAATTTCTTATTAATTTGTTTGCAATATATTCACGATTCATATCTTTAAAAGCTAATAACTAGTAACCAAAGAATAAATATCAAAGTTTGACATAGTAACTAATAATTTGGTAAAATATGAGTTTAGAACCATGCAAGAATATATTAGAATTTAATTATTTCAAAACATACTTTAATTTAATTCTATTCAATTTAAATTAATATTTACTTTACAATTTCCTATTTTTTAACGCTGATTAAAATCGATCAAAACGATTTAAATAATGAGTAATATATGTTCAAAATAGGATATAAGTAGTATGTTAATAGATAATATATAATATATATGTATTAATCAGTGAATTTATATATTCATACAAAATTAATCAATTACTATGCAATTAATAGACTTTGACGAAATAAGTTAAAAAAATTCTAAATACTGCTTTTTTATCTACAATTTATCCCAAATTTTATTTGGAGTATTCATTATCAGGCTTATCTTTGTTGGAGGTTGATTTCTTGATATACTAATAACCCTCAAGATAAAGACAGAATGCATGAGAACGGGATATGGGGAGTTAACCAGTGGCTGCAGCTGTTCTGTTAGCACCTAAATCTTTCATTACGGAAATTTTGGCGTTATGTTATAAAGAGGAAAAATTACTAAATTAATGAATGTATTTATTATGTTGACATTATTGTTTTATGACCTACATAATTAATAAATTGTTTGTGCAGCTAAATTGTTTAATACTCTGTAAAAATGTATTAACCTGTATCTCAGCTAATTATAATTGAACTTTTAGGCTCCCCTTTATTCATAGAAAATAAGGTAAATTGAAAATATATTTACATTTTTCTAATTAAATATAATGCCAAGAACGCAGAAGCATATACAACAATATTCTAACAAAAGTTTATATGTTTATATATGATATTGTTTAAACGAATTTTAAATATGATTAGATTTAAGTAAATATATAGATTTAGTGGTAACATTAAGTAATCAAAAACAAAATCGCTACATTACATAACATATTTGTACTAAATTACTTGCACTATATATTTTTTATAAACATTTCTTTTACATGTAGTATTTATTTTATATTCTGTGTGTTCAATATAGAACCATTCTACAGTTATAGTTCTAATTGAGATGTTGTTCTGTCTCCACCCAAGAATTTATTAATTAAAGAGTTACAAGTTATTTAAATCTTATATTTTATGTAGAAAATGAATTTTAAATGAAACAATAAAAAAACCGGCTTCAATATCAATAAAAATACAAAAATTGAAGTCAGCATTAACAACAACGGTAAACCGATGACAATGGGCTGTCCTCGTGTTGAGTATGTATTTTTCAAGTTATATTTAACAAAATAATTATACTTAAATAATTGAAGTATACCAACAAATTTAATAAATTGATTAATAACATAACATACATCAATTGCAAACTAAATAAAAAATAAAAAATATTAAATTGCAATTTTGTATTGTCAAAAAATACAGGAACATATATGTTACCGATATTACAAACCATTTTTATATAGTCCTTAGTCTGATATAAGCATTTTTTTATATTTGCATCTTTTACTTTACAGCATCTAACTATTAAATTCATTCTAAATTTATTAATCGTCAAATAATTTAGAACTGAAAAGTAAAATCATAAAATTTATACAAAATTTAATGCAAAAAACCAGATAAGTTACCATAAAAATGCAATTCTCAATTGCATAAACTAATTATAGTAAATTTTGCAGCGTTTTGTAATGATAATCATCAGCTACATTGCATGAAATGAATAAATAGACAATATAATTCACTGAATAGTTAACGAAAATATTTTTTAAAGTATGAAAAAATAGATACTCCACCATTTTTGTTTTACTAAAAAATTTACTGTTAAATATTTTTGTTTGTTTAACTTATCATGGTTAAGTAAAAAAACAAATGGAATATCTGTATAAGTATTTAATTTGATTTAGGGTCTTAGGTATTGATATATTAATATGTAATTGTGCTACACATTAAAACACTAAAAAATATGCAACTATTAAAAATTTATCCCTTTTGGATTTTAATTCTTCAAACATATTGTTATAAGAAAATGCATAGTTTAACCCAGTGATGTACTTGAATTTATTTATTTCATTTTTCAAACAGAATTAGACCTCTACTTGTATAATGATCCTATAGAGAAAGTTTACACGAAAAATAAATACAGACTGAAAAACTTATATAAACATTAGCTTACACAAAGCTTTTTAAATTACTTTAAGTTTTAATTATTTTATAATCGGAGTTATTTTTCAATCTGACTTCCAGAGTGAACTTGATAACATATATTTGCATAAAATCCACCAAATGGAGAACGAAAATCTACTCAAAGAGTCAAGAATCCAGGAGCTGGAGGAAAAGCTCAAACTCTATGATGTAAGTTCCTATCTGTATACTGATATTTATGTTTTATTATATCAATAATGAGCTTGTATAATATATTATGTACAACTTCCTATAGTATTCAAGTGTCAACTAGCAATTGTTATAATCTACCTGCGTATTAGTTTTCCATAAAGTATATAAATATAGTTACATACTATAGTAATGAAAGTTTGACGTCAGTATCTTAAAATTATATATTTGATGAACTATAGAGTAACCTGTATTGATATTTCATACATGTGTACTTTTCACTTATAAATATATTGGTACGCGTACGGTAAACATATATTTAGTGTTATAATGACACGCAGTATACTATTATATACAATATGGATTTTGAACAGTTTGTAAACAAAATAAAATTTATTTTACAAAAACCAGAAATAATATAAACAAATGGAAAATAGTTATGTTCGCGAAAACACTGGTTGAAAATTGATGTTTAAAATTATTAAACTTTAAGGCAGCTCACTAATCAACACGAATATTACAAATTTATCAACATTAAGAAATTAAAAATTTAACATTTTATCTAAATCAGATTATATTTGTCTTAATATATGTCATAATAAATCATATCATATGAATTACAAACGTATTTTGTACGTTTTCTCTTTGCTAACTAAATGTGGTGTTGTATCCCTTGCATATTATTTATAAAATGCACATCATTTAAATTAATTTTAAAATGTCTAAAATACTAATTGTCGAAATTGAAAGTCAATATTTTGAAAAGTTAATTACCATAAAATATAATACCTATTTATTGCATCGTTTGTGATTTTATTCCATCAACTTCTATAATACGTCCTATTTCTAAAATATTTTGTATACTTTTAATCGTAAATAATTTAAAACTAATCATAAAGAGCGTATGACGGCCGTGTAAGAACAAATATTACAAAAATTATGATACTGACGACCCAAATTTATTACTTTATAAATATATTCATACTATGTATGGTTAGCATTTTAATAAATCGTTACTTATTTCTAGTACCTACCTATTTGTATATAGCTACCCACCTTTGTAGATTTCATATATGTTACTAAACACTATAATGAGTATTATTCATTTTGCTTATCTGGACTTGTCCATCACTCTTTTGCATTTCTGTGCTCATTTTCCAACTATAGTCCTTTTCCGTGCCTATTATACCGGGCTATTCCGAAATGGACCAATCAGGGGATCCCGCGATTTAATTGGTCAGTTCTTTCATTGTCTGTAGCTCACATCATGATTGATTTATTTGCTACGAATTTTGTTTGTGGATATTTCTACGGTGTCTTTGTTAACTATTTTAGGAATTTTAATTCCTATACTTAATGTCTAATGCTTTTCTAGCTGTATTCAATACAGTATCTGTTTTATTTATCTGGTGCTATATTAAATTTAATGTTGATATAAATACGTTTCTAAAACTTAATTTAAAATTACTGGTTAATCATGAATAATTACATCGGACCACAAGGAATCGGCACATTGCACATAATGAACAATCATAATATATCGTTTTCATCGAAATAAAATATAAAATTACAATTAAAAATTGAATAGTTAATTTAAAACTAATCATTTATGATAAATTATTTAACTCGAAGGAACTGTTTTCTTTCTTATGAAAGATGAAAAAATAATTGTTTTAAATAAATTACCGATTATCTGTTGGCACTTAAAAAAAAGGTAAAAAATTCGGATATTGAATCAATTTTTATGTAATGTATATTATATATGTACATATATACAAATAATCTATTTGTAATAACATCACTTTCATTAATTTTAAATATATATTAATTAATAAATAATAATACATATTAATTATTTAAAGTATAAATTTGATCTTCAGAAAGAAATCACTTCATCGTGTTTATATTTTATGCAAAGTGGTTGGTGTACTTTCTGCTTTGAATAATTTAATGAGTGTTGAAGTTCACTAAGTACCTACCGATATATATACCTACACCCAATCACACTCGACTTTAGAAGCTTTCGTTTTTCGTGGTGGGAATATATTTTATTTAAATTTTTTATACATTATTTTGTGTATTTTATTTGAAGATATATTTTATACGAGTAATTAACTCATTATTTCTAATACAAAATATCATCACAATATATTCAAAAACAATTTAATTGTCATCACATCTGTAATTGATATTCATATATATACGAATTATGGCTTGGTTGGCATAGGTATTATTTTTTAATAATATTCTTATGTTTAATATGTAGTTGAATTGCTAGTTAGCGGTTAATGGTCGCATTTGTCGTCAATATCTGTTTATACTTGTAGTTTCTTTTTTTTATTACGTTATTTTATTTAATTGCTTAAATCTCCAAAGAAGCTTCAATTTATGCACTAATATTATTCTGATTATTTATTTTTATGATGTTTCATATACATATATATATACCTACATATACAAAATGGTCATATTTATATTGGAAATATTTGTTATTGCAAAATGAATGCATTATTTAATGATTCACCCTTTAAATTATATTAAGGTAAATATAAACAGGAAGTGTTAGCGTTTTATTTTCTATAAGGACATTTCAAATAGTTATTTATTTGTTTAATATTTCCCATTTGTCAGTTCTATATTGTAGTGTAGTATATTGTGTATTGCATATTTTAGAAAAAAAACTGTGGTTACTGTATTACGTCTATAGTTCTTTTTTGTTTTGGAAATGTTTGCAGTAGGTACTATTTTTATGGTATATTTGTAGTCGCATTAATACATTTTGTGCTTTCGAAGTTGGTAAACTTTCCAGTGTGCCACTGCATGATATTATTTTGTATTCACACCGCGTACCTACTCGAGAATCCCACGTTTCAAATGCACGCAGCACATGTATACCTCCCTGCAAGTCACACAGAATCACAGTTCTCATTTCTCTAACTTCCTCAACTTTTGAAATTATTGTCAGTGTGCTCATCCACTTGAATTGGCAATATACCTATCTATCTATGTCTGTTCAATGTTTTCAGGTTTTTCTTCCGTTTGTGCACATTCCTTCAGCACTTTCAGTTGCCTACGTAGTTCGATACGTTTTGAGATTGTGTGGACCTACTTCGAGCTTAGCTCGTGTTTGAAAGGTGTTATATAAGCCGTGTAAGGAAACTCGCGCAAATAAAGCAGAAAACAGGTGCTTTGCATTCTTATTGTGTGTTTATTTTATGAAATTCGTATTTTTACTTCTGTTTTCTTAACATACGAACTGTATATGGTATATAAGTAACACATTGAATTATAATAACACTTGCTTATTATTTTTTTCGATTACAGATTTTCTCTTTTTTAATCCAAATTTGAAAAAAATCATTCAGTTAATTTCTAAAGTTAAATTTAAAGCTAATATTTTTCAATGTATGAAATATAAGAAAAAATGTAAATTGTTGAATTTGTATATTTAAATTTTGACAATTTTAAATGATTTTTTAATATAATGGATTGAATTTGTCCATTTTTTATCAACTATATCAGTCTTGATTTTTATACATCTCCTAAAATGGCGCACAGTTAAAGAATGCATTTCAAAATATTTGAAATTATTTCTTTAAAATATATATAATTCAAAAGTCTAACAAAATATATTGGTATTTAACAGTTTTAAATATAAAGATTACTAAATAAATTAATTTACGGATATTGTACGTTTAGTTAAATATGACACTAAGGTCTAATATATCCTTTAAATGTTAATATCTACGAGGTACATTTTTATATTTCCTCTATAAAAATACATCAAAATAGCAAGATAAAAAATTGATTATAAATACTCGTATATATTGTATATTTTAAAAGTACATTCCATTGATTGCAAACAAAATTTCTTGTTAATTATAAAAAAACAAAATAACATTTATGGTGTATTTAGTACGCAAGATATCGATTTAACCGAAATTTATAAAATCAGTGGTACCTATGTATAATAAAAGTATAATTTTATCTCTAATATAAATCTAATAAAACAGCATATCTTCTTACTAAATATGATTAATCAACATATTATCTTGTTCCTGCCGCGCATACTTATGCATCGTTGCAATGTTGGCATGATAATATATAATAGACGGTATATTTACGTACATCTTGAATTGAGTTCTATGAACTTCAATGCCTAACTTGTCATTTGAGTGGTTGATTTGATTAAAAAGTCATCTAATATGAATTAATTCGGTCCGTAACACAACTAAATGCAAATTATTATTTCTTTTGAATCAATTTCGATTGTCACATTCATAGTTTTAGTTGCCATTATATTTTACAATAAAATATAATAAAATACCGCGTTGAATATTTTTGTAGTAATTGAGTATTTATGTGTAATATCTACAAATTGATAAATTTAGTATATATTTATATGCGTACATATTTTGCTTATAACTATGGCCAATATTATTTTAAAATGCAATATACAATTTAAATTATAAATAAAAATTAGTAATTGATTTAATTATATAAAAGATGTCCACTAAAATGAAACGTTTATGTTTCTAAAGTGCACAAAATGTCAAAATTTGACATTAATAAGAATTGATTTTAACAAATAGATTTTTAGCTATTATATTAAATCAAAAAGTTTTTATTTATAAATGCTATTTTACTTTTGTTTCAAAAAGATATTAAGAAACTTCCACATGACTAAAATGAAGTAACTAATATTGCTTCATTACCGATATTATAATAGAAAATAATCTCATATCTGTCTTGAATTCAGTAGCTTTGCATACTAAGAAGTATAAAAATATCATTTTTTGTATACAAAATTAAAAATAATATGATTATATTAATAATTTGTAAATCATCTTTATGCAGATCGTTATATTTAAAAAAATTCTTCACTAGTAATTGTTGAAATGAGTGTCAATTATACATATTTATATAATATATAGTTCATATAATATTAAAAACCATCGAAATAAAACTGCATCAGTGTTTGTTCAAAGAAACTTAATAAATCTCTCTCGACTTATTTCAAATTCTGGACTATAGTTCCTTTTATTACCAATAAAAATAAATTTCATGTTTCATACCCATCGATTTTATTTCTGTATATCAAAAGAGTTAACCGGGGTCATTAAAGTGTAGATATTAGGAGGACGCGGTTGGAAATCAAAGACGAATATGTGTTATATGCACACTAAACATGCTATTTTAAATACCTATATTAAATATTATAAACAACTATTTTCACTCCATTATCAAACAAGCTCGCTTATAAATACAATTTTTATTTTACCACTTATCTCATTTACTAATGACTCGTATTAAAGTACATTTATGTATAATGAATAACACATTTGTATCAAACATTGCTGTCATTATGTAAAAAAACTTCTTTTCTAATTGGAATGAAACATAGATAGATTTTTAAATAATTATTCCATAGAAAAGTCTACTAAACAGCCTTATCAGCCTTTGTTATATCCAACTAAAATCTCATTCTTGAGATAACAAATAAAACCATTATCCTAGTATTAATCTACAGTTGTGCCTAGTACATATATAAATATCTTACATCCAATTACACAAAATTTCTATAATAATTACATTAACAAAGCAAATGATATAAAAAAGTGTTTGTATATAATTATTAAATTAACTTTTGATTTCGAAACACATGTTTGTTTGTCAATGTATTCAAACCTAATTACTTGCACATATCCCTTTAATCAATACAAAACGACCACGTTGGGGCGCTAAAATATCTAACCATCTACTTATAATGATAATACATATCCATGGCACACATGTATCGGTTTCTTTCTCTCCCATTTCTTTCATTTTTCTTTCAAATAATATTCGACTTTACCGACCGATCAGTTCAATCGTACCATTAGCTGATTGATAATTTTCAATTCTGCTATACCCCGCCGCCTCTTTCCTTTTCTGCCAAACTATCGTAGTGTCTGACAGTATTCTGTTCCATCAAAGTCAATAAGTGGAATGGCCTCTTCATATTCTATGTTTAGAATAGACGATCTATTTAACCACAGATAAAGGAGGAGCGAGAGGAGGAAACGAAAAAGGTAATTTGATCACCAAATGATGCCTTCGTAGGTGGGAAGAGATGAAAGATAAGGTGAGAAGAAAGGAAGGTCAAGTACTCAAGACATCTTTTTCAACCCTTCGCGCTGTAATTCTTCATTTTATAGCATCTCGTCTTTCTGAATAAGTCGAAATTCTAGAACTGTTGTACCGATATGGTTTGTCGGAAAAGACTATTATAAAAAGTGAAAAAGGAAGAAAGTCAGGCCGAAGACTGTTGGAGGTAATGGAGATTACAGATGCCCTTCGAACTATTTGAGGTTTCCAACCTGTAAACCTTTATTTTGCTACTAAAGTTTCTTGGTACGAAAATATCTATGTACGAGTAGATAATAAACTTCACAATAGTATTGTGGACATAAATACTTCATGTATATAATATGCTACTTACAGTTGGTCAGTTGATAATCGGAAGATTTTATATAGTCATCATATCACTTAGCATCATGCGACTTGGGATCTATGATGTGGAGTTTAGGGAATGGATATTTACCTAGGTACAATCAGAAAGGTGTTAGTTTTATGACCGATGTGTGAAGTGTTTCACAAAAGGCAAAAGGCAAATACTTATATGAATAAAAATTTACAGTATATTCTTTATTGCCGTAACAATTTCTATAAGTAAAGAATATTTTAAAGAATCAAATACAAATAATTCTAGTAGTATCGACAGAAATGCCATTTTATAATTTTTTTATATATAGTTTAAAATCTTTCGAAAATTAGAATCACAGTTATGCTTCCTGGTTTATCATTCTTGAAATTGAGATCATATTGGCAGGTATATTTTTACTTTCGTATTGTTAAATTACATACTTTTTAGCATTTTATAGTTTTCATAGATTTATAGTTTTTATTTTTATTATATTTGTGTGATATTATTTTGACTTCTTATAGCTTATAATATGTAGCCGATATCTTTATTTCTGAGAATGAAAAATTATTATGTTCTTAAACATTATTTTGTATATATCTACAGTAAACCAATAATTTCCTCTAATTACATTTATACCTCCTATAAATAATACATTTGTTGATGTGTTAAATTTGCAATACTTATAATTTGGAGTAATTAATTTAGAGAAGTAAATATTGCATGAAATCTGATTCATTTAACAAATAACTTTATTTAATGCCTGCTACTATCCTCTTTTAGCCTAAAAGTAGCGATGACTGCGGGACAAATTCCAATCGTGAATCAATCTTTCTCGACGATCTCGAAATCCAGCTTCATCATCATTCCTCGTCGGCTGCAGGCGGTGATGAAAACAGTCGTCCACTTCCATACCTCCTCCCATTCGCTGCAACCTCTTCCTCCGGCTGTTGCCATCCTGCTGCTCCTAGTGACAAGTTTGACAGTCAACACATACACATAGCAACTGTTTTACCGCCCGCCAGAGCCTCCACTGCAGGTGATCAACTCTTGCATGTGAATCGACACACCTCAAGCGGCAGTGGTACCAGTTCTTCAGCAAGCTGCGGTTCCAATCGCGAGTCAGCCGGTATCCTGTCTTCGTCCAATAGGACACGAGAACAAACAAGCCAGTCTCCCTATTGGTCACCCATTGTTCATCTTTAGTAGACGACTACACTTACTACTTACGACCCTCCATCTTAGCAAAATATTACATTTATATTTAGACATAGAGTAGTAGTAGGTACAAATTTATGATCCATGGTGACAGCATTCATTTGTTTATCAGTCAGAAGTCAGTACATATTTGGGCGAGGAAGAAACATGGTATTCTTATAGAAAGAATTATAATGAAAAACATTATTTAAATCGTTAGACAAATTTATAGATTTGTTAATTTATTTTCTTTACCTTTTAAATGTTTAATTAATTTAAAGCAAAAAAACTGTTATAATCAGAAAATTTAATTGTTTATAATTGTACCTATTTGGATAACATTTAGGAATTTATGGAGAAACTAAATGTAATGATAATTTAACAATACGGACAAATAAAAATTACTTTACTACTTTAAAACGGAAATTTGGAATTCCTCATTTAAAAAGAAAACAATAAACTAAAAGATTGGTTTAACAGTAAAAATGTAAGTTTCTCTATTTTACAAATAAGATATGTGTGCAACAAAAGTGCACATTCGCAATGTTTGCAAGTGTGAGCTGACTTGTTCATTTGCTTATTTTCTGAATTTGGTACCATTCGAATTCTTTAAGACCCAGGTATACTGCGATGGCCTTAGAATCATTTACTTTCTTCCGGTTTCCAGTTTCCAATTAAAATGTGTTTTGTATGAATTTTAAATCTTATATTTTAAATTTAATATCATAGCGATCACCAGGTGAACTCACATTACACTGTTGACGCATTATGATCCACAAATAGTAATCCACTGATTTACGACGGCATTTACCGAGAGAACAATGGTGTGACGCAACAAATTCGGCACATATCATTTACTGGATAATTTAATAAAGGTATTATGTCGGTGAATTAGCCACGCAGTGGAATAATTCTTAAAAATGTACCTCTTTACCTTCATAGTTTGGATAATTGCGTTTAAATTGGCATATTAAATATTTTATAGCTACTTTTGTTAACTTAGTGAATGCTGTTTAAATCAGACCGTTCTTATCAACGGGTCAAGTTATGTCATCATAGTGTGTTCTCCCAACAATGCAGTATTTAGAAAACATGCCCAAAAAAAACTGCAATTTTGAAATTGAGAAGATTAGATTAAAAATTTTGTTTATGACATTTCTAATTGCGATAACATTGGAAAACGACCAAATTCAGTATTAGCAATAAATATATATGTGTAGCAAACTAACATAAAATTGAGATCTCTACACACATACACGTACATACATATTATATTGTTTTCATTTATTAATAGTTGAGAATATTGAAATGTATGTTTATAAAGTGTTTAACAACGCACATTAATTAAAACTTGTAATAATCGACATGAAGGTTTGCACATATTCAAATATTCTTTTGTTACAAATTTTATGCTGACGAGATTCAAGCGAGTCACAAGTAAACATAAATTGAATAAAACTTGTTGTCCTTTATTAACATTCATTTCAATTTTTTCTTCGGTGTTATAAACCACGTACACCTCTGTACTATACATTTTTATTGCGGCTATCACTTGAAGGTTTTGTCTATATATGAGTATATTACTAACAATATTAATTGCTCAAAATATGTACCTACTTTATATATATGTAGCCAGAGTTGGTGAAGGGCTTAACTGCTTCCTCCATCCATTTGTGGAATATGAATTATCCTTTATCTATGCACACTATACGTACATTTATTACAAAAGGACCCGCAATTGTCCATTCATGTAAAGTTTAAAAGAAATATTATACGACAATTTTTGTCAATAAAATACTTGCTTCGTTTGCAACTTAGTGAATTTTAATTTAATTGATATTAATTTAACTAATAATTTTCGTTGGATAATATTTCATTACTTATGTATTTTACAAAAATTTAGGACAATATTATGAAATTAAGTATCGATTCATCTATTCAAATTTATTGTCATCTGATTTCTTGTTAAACAGACCCTCAAAAACATCACAGTTATATCATAATCCTCAAGAATTCCTTAATTTTGTTGAAACATTGAAGTAGTATAGAAACAATAATAGTAATATAGATAGTTAGACTTTTTAGAAACGATTTACTAAATGTTATTGTGATATTTGTAGTACATATATAGATATCATGTATCGTTGTTCGATTTAATGCAGCCCTATACTATTACATATAATGCCACGTCATAATATTTTTTGTACATTTTAGGAAAAAACAGCGAAATGTCTAATTCTATTTATGTACACATATGTATGCATACCTCCACTAAAGGGTTCTAGAGCTATAGATACATTTACTGGAAGCGGTTTATTTTATTATTATTTAGAAACCAACATGCTGCTGAAAATTCTCATGGGATACACGCAAGAGGCTTTTTTAAGTTTGCAATAATTCAATCATTCCTTTCTATACATATTTACATTGCCATTATTATATCAATTCTCTATATATATATATTCATGAACTGTTAAATATGTAATTATGTATATAATAAATATAATTCTTAATAGCTATGTGTCCTCCTAAATGTATCATTCAATTAAAAAGATCAGTGCTAGATGTCGCAAATGTTCTGCTCGAAACAACTGTTGTGTGTTATTTATATAAAGAATTGAAAAACTGAAAAGGTACTACTTTTAATTACTTATATTGTCAAAATCAATTGTAAACGTATTAATAGTACTACAAGTGTAATATTATTATACTCGTACAAATTATAATATATTGTTACAAATTAAGGTATATTTCAAACAGGTGCCCAATTATCCAACCTATCCAGTCAATTTTATTTAGGACTCTATTAATTTATAATCACAAAATTATTTGAATAATTGTGTATATAATATGTATTTTTATATATACATAGAATATTTAGATGTATTATTTCTATCATTGAATTCTTTATGTTTTTATAAAGTTATATAATTTAGTCAACATATAATTTCTTAAACAAATAATGGACATATCTTAATTCTCAGCAGAATTACTTTAATACATACTTATATAGTATATACATTTATTACCAAATACTTGTATCTTTTTAGAAGTGTAAAGACTATTTTATATTTTAAATACAAGTTTATTGCTCTGAATTTTGTTTAGATAATTTTATTATAATTTATTTTATCGATTTCAGAATATGAAAGTAAATTTCAATAACTTTTTAAAATTTCAACAAGAATGTAATTTTATATTTTAAACACAGTCAATTTTAGGATAAGAGCATGTTTAGGTTATATAAGCTAAGCAATTGGATTACGAAAATAAAAAGGTTTAGCTATATAGTTACATTCGTTGATTTCAACACAATAATATAGTTTAAAAAAATCCACTAATTAATAAGTCACTTTAGCAAATGTCCCAATAGCGAAAATAAAAAACGTCCCACATATCATGTTCTATAGATGAAGTATAAAGAAAATACATTCGTGATCAGCTGAAACTCACTGTATTTCATTTATCCGACTATCTGACGAAACACTTATTTTCCGTCTTCCTTCACACTGTGGAATCTTCAGAAAATTTCACAGTAAGTTATGATACCAAAATTGTATCGAAAGATTTATTTGATCATGTAGATATAGTTTTTTAACTATTCGATTATGTGAACGCTAGAAATGGAGAGAGTGAAAGAAAATAGAGATTATTCTTACTAACATAGTGACTATGTTTAAATTTATAAAATGTTATAGTTAAATATATATTTTACTTGTTTTTATATAGTAGTATAAGAAAGTATTGGGAATATTACATTAATATTATTATAGTTCCCGCTCTATTTGATTAACACTTTTAGATGTATCATTCTTTAATTGGACGTCAGTTTATGTCTAAAGTAGAGTAATTAGTCAATTCAGAAAAAGTAGATTATCATGATAAATGTTCGTAGAGTTTCCTGGTTTGATTTATTAATATATTTTAAATTCATGTAAGCTTACTATATTGTGATTGATGATATGTTGAAAATGTTATTATTACTTGAATACAATCTTCATTATATATTACACTCAAATATTTGAATAATTTTGATTATTTAATAGTCAATTATAATATCATAACTATTTTTGACATGGAAAACAGGTTTTCTTGTGCAATTACGAGAAAAATCTATTTTAAAATTAGTAATATTAGATAACCTTGTTAAACGCAGTATTTAGGTGAGAATGTGAAGTTATATTATAAGGAATGTAATTTCTGTAACAATTAAAAGTTTCTTAATAATATTGATTATACTAAATTTTATATAATTTAATAAGTTAACTTATTGTAAAAATTTCAATATAATATTGAAATATTCGTTATTTTATATAATAATTTGCGCATATGTCTTTTATAATGTGCACTACATTATGTTACTATTTCCAGAACGTATTTCATACGAATTTTACTGATTGAAACACAACTTGCATACTACTGATGTTAATAGCAGCATTACATCTGTCCATTTAATTTGCTATAGCTAAATTTATTTGTCTCTATAAATATATAAATTAATTTTTGTCGTGCGATTTATGATTTTGAACATGAAGAACTTATATTAGAGAAATTAGAGATACTTTTTCCATACAGTACTTTATTTCTCACACTTTTCCGTTACTTTTCATTCTTTATCGTATCTTTAATTTTCATGATTATTTGTTGTACCTAGATTCCCCATCCGGATTGGTACATTTATTTATTTACTATACAATTAAAACGCTTAAAAAAAAAGATTATAAAAATTATAAAAAAGTTTGAATAAACTATTATTTATATTTTCAAGATATAATTATTGTACAACTGCAAATGATAACTGGCAGAATGGAGTAATTGAATAATTGATAGTATATTGACAGTAATTACACAATAACTGTGTCTGTGAGATAACTTTAACTTTAACTTTAACTTGTTATTACGTATATTTCATTAAAAGTAGTGATAAGTTTCTGTGTAGTGCACACACACACTACTAATGAGTACCAATATATTGTATTACCCAATTAATAAATATTATAATATATCTTAATACCTAATTAATAAAAATAATGATATATATTACAGAAAAGTGCACTGATTCTTTGCATATACAGGTTATTTTTTAAAGCATTTTTTATTATATTTTCAATTATCTCAGGAATTTATACATTGAACACTTCTAAAACTCCGTAAGTCTGTAATACAGTCGCCATGCAATAATGCACTTCTTCATTTCTACATATATATTTTTTTCAAATACGAATGTGTCATTGACACATTTAAGTTTATTGTACGTAAGTTTATATTGTATGTATACATAGCCTTAATTTCTCACGTACATGACATGTATGTATGACAGATATACATATATAAAATGACATATAGAACGTACAGAATTCTGCGCCATTTTTAGTCCTTTTTGAGCTCTTGCTATAAATATATTTGTTATTATCTTATACAAAGCGTGTAATTGATTTGCGACTAATTTATACCTATAGTTATATAATTTATATACCTATTATCGCTATATACATTGACTATATTCAATTCAGATATATATATTTATAAGATATTATATATATATATATTATAATATGGTGTCACTTTAACTAGAAGTTGTTTTATTTGCTATTCACAACACATGGCTAACTTGTTTAAAACAGCGTTGAATACAGACAAAAAGTAGTTTTACAACTTTCCATAAAAGCAAATTTATTTCATCTCGCACAAGACAGTAAATAGAGAGATATACCAAGGCTAGCCTACTGAAAACTTCTTGAACTCTCATCAGATACTGAATCTTCATCCTAAGTCGACACTTTTTTCATTATTATTGGATATACCGTCCTGTTCACTTACAACGCCCCCCCCCCCTGAAAAACAACATTTTCAAGAATAAAAGAAATAATGTAGTTCTAAATTAAACCTATAACCATTTTTATGATTATAGAATATATCTCAAATATTTTTTGAATAAATTAAAATCAATCAACAA
>JAYRBW010095681.1:0-20482 GCA_036023295.1 Invenusta paracnida | reverse complement strand
AGCGAACATTAAATTGAGCGAACATTAAATTGAGCGAACATTAAATTGAGCGAACATTAAACTGAGCGAACATTAAATTAAGCGAACACTAAACTGAGCGAACTTTAAATTGAGCGAACATTAAATTGAGCGAACTTTAAACTGAGCAAACTTTAAATTGAGCGAACTTTAAATTGAGCGACCTTTAAATTGAGCTAACTTTAAATTGAACGAACTTTAAATTGAGCAAATTTTAAATTGAGCGAACTTTAAACTGAGCGAACTTTAAATTGAGCGAACATTAAACTGAGGGAACATTAAATTGAGCGAACTTTAAACTGAGCAAAAGAAGAAAGAAACCTTAAAATGGTTCGTTCAGCTTAAATATTTATATCTTCGCTCAATTTAAAGTTCGTCCAGTTTAAAACTCGCTCTTATGAAATGCCACTTTCGAATAGTGATAATACTGTGAGGTTTTTAAACTTTAAATGTATCTGACTAATTACTGTTGTTTTGTCTTATATTTGATGCTATGCCTATATAGTATAGACCTTACTGTATTACTGCTATTTTATTGATTACATGATTATCAATTTAGCTTTTATTATCTCAGTATAGTTACTCATGTCAATTTTGGAATATCTCCATCTTCCAATCACATGGGCTATGTCTCACATGTCACATGTGTCTCATTCTTATTTTGTTTACTATCTCATGTAACTTTAAATAATTCTAATTATTGCATTGTAAACACTTTGTTAACATCAATGTATACATAGACAAAAAGTTTGACTGTTTTTAATTTTAAAATATTAACTAAATTAATTGTAGCTTATTATTTTATATTTCAGATTATATTTATTGTACCCTTTATTTGAAAAGTACGAACTAACAACTTTCATTGTAGTATAAAAATTACGTTACATATGAAATATGCTTTTTTAATGTTTTCTGGTATAACATAAAAACGTATAGTTAACAAAATTATCATAAAAAGCGATACAATGAAAGTGATAAACTACAATTATACTTCTATATGTACATGTTTTTAGGATTCAACCATAATAAGCTTACATTATTGACTATAGTGCACTGTTGTTCCCATACATAAGATATAATAAAGATATTGCAAGAAATACATGCCATGAAAAGTGTGGTTGCGTGTAAATGATATGACGCAATGTTTGTAAAGTGCCAATCAGTGACCTAGGATTAGAAATAAAACATTGGTAATCAATATAATAGGTTAAGTTGTCTTGTTGTTCCGAGTATTGCGTTATTTACGGATAAATTTACCAGTAAAATACGTAATTTATCTGAATTTATTTATACATTACAAAGACGATGTATATAGCTCTACGATTATCATATATTGGTCATGTTGTAATTTGAAGCCTGAAGACTGAACGCTATAATATGCAGTTCTATTTTTATACTGCATTTTGTTTTTTAAACTTTTGTTGTATATATTAATTATATGCGCATTACAAGAAAAGAAAAAAGAAACATAATTATATTAATTTAATACCAATAAACTTTGAATATAGATATATAACTATTTCAAAACTAGTAATTGTAAATTTAATGGGACATATCTTATTTTTCTACCAATATTTTATTCAAAATAATTTTTTGCAACAAAATTAATAGTTTAATGTTTTTGGAAGAAGGGGTTAAATTATAAAGGGAATAGCGAACCCAATCATAACTGATTTATGATTGTCATCTCTTTAATTAAAGCAATGACTATTTTTTTCATTTCCAGGTTTAATTTATCGTGTATATGAACGAAATAGAGTAAAGTGTTAGTCAGGAAACGATCGATATCTATTAGTATGCACCGCCCTTTACACGTTAATAAATATAAAACATCGCATTTTTGTAATTTTATAACGGTTTAACAATCGGGTTGTATAATTATAGACATTTATTGAAAACATATTATTTTATCGAATTGAAAGAATAAATACGAATTATACAACCATCTTAAATGTTTTGTTTTAATTTGTATAATTTCATGCAACAGCTATAGTTAAAAATTTAAAGAAGCAGATCAAGCTGGATTGCGTGCAAGCAGATATCTTTGGCTGAATAGAAAGAATGGCAGCATTATATTTTGTTGTCTACGGGAAATTTATGATGTCTGCGGGGATAAGTAGGACTAATTAAGAATAGACAGTTAATTATTTCCTCGTTTCTATATTTCGCATTTATCCCGGCACGTTTTCTGTACCTTTTCAGTTGGGCTGAACCTGAGTCTATACACGGTTACATAGTAGTGAAACGAGACAAATCTAAATAAACGTTTTATACCTGCCATGTCTCTAGGCATGAATGATAATGACCCCCTTTTAACAATTTTCTTTGAAAATGCCAGTTCCGTATTTATGTTTTTTTTCTTAAGCTTATCAGCGTTGTAGCGAGCTGCCTTACATGACTGTGAGAGTTAAGTTTAACAGGCGTTGGCAATTAACAGCCATGCATTTTTCCCCTCACGCAGACTAGGGGAAAACCATGACGTACCTCTTAGTGACTTGGTTCTCTCGTGGAAGACCTATATAGTAATCAATTTGGGATAAACAAATGCTGAAAGTTATTTAGTTTTTAAGTTAGACAAGGGTTGGTGTGTACAGCGCAGCATCTTTGATCCTTCGACGACGGGGATCGTCCAGCTTTTTTTACTCCTTGAATAGTGATGGGGTCATGTTTAGAAGAATTTTCACGCGCTTACCGGGTTGTTTAAGTAATAATATACTCACATGTGTTGATTATGCATGTGCACCTAAACAGATTCTGAAGGTTCAGGTTTTGTTGTAAAGAGGCAGGTTGTATGTAATAGCCAAGAGTGGAACAGTTTCTTTACTTCGTTTTTCCCCCTTTCCTTCACAAACTCATTACCAATGACCGCTGTCGTTGTCAATGCTTTGGTCTTACAGGAATTATAAGCTAAAGAAATGCTGCAGAGAAAGCGGAAAACATTGTTATTTTTTATGTATAGCTGATCTGTCGTATTCGTTTTTAACCTTCTAATTAAGCCAACTGCACCCCCATGTATAGGAATGCACTAAGGCAGCAGCTTTCAGAAGCCTTTATAAAATGAGTAAATAGTGGTTCTATTTTGTGTCCATGATAGTCTCCGTCTCTATCTCTCTTTCATCACTTCAGATCGATGACCAGGTGACTTTATCAACTTGTTTGTTTGTGTCTTTTAGACTGCGTATCTCGTGAAAGGAAAGTCGCTTGTTTTTCCATTTATTTTGAAGTATTTATTAGTGAGTGAAGAGTAGTCTTTGTCACTTTGATGGAGGTATAGAATGAATAAAACAGTCACGTCGAGTTATAGATGTGGTTCAAACAGTCACGTCGAGTTATAGATGTGGTTCAAACAGTCACGTCAAGTTATAGGTGTGGTTCAAACAGTCACGTCGAGCTATATATGTGGTTCAAACAGTCACGTCAAGTTATAGATGTGGTTCAAACAGTCACGTCAAGTTATAGATGTGGTTCAAACAGTCACGTCAAGTTATAGATGTGGTTCAAACATTCCCGTCAAGTTATAGATGTGGTTCAAACAGTCACATCAAGTTATAGATGTGGTTCAAACAGTCACGTCAAGTTATAGATGTGGTTCAAACAGTCACATCAAGTTATAGATGTGGTTCAAACATACCCGTCAAGTTATAGCTATGGTTCAAACAGTCACGTTAAGTTATAGATGTGGTTCAAACAGTCACATCAAGTTATAAATGTGGTTCAAACATTCCCGTCAAGTTATAGCTATGGTTCAAACAGTCACATCATGTTATAGATGTGGTTCAAACACTCACGTCAAGTTATAGATGTGGTTCAAACAGTCACGTCGAGTTATAGATGTGGTTCAAACACTCACGTCAAGTTATAGATGTGGTTCAAACAGTCTAGTCAAGTTATAGATGTGGTTCAAACAGTCACGTCACGTCAAGTTATAGATGTGGTTCAAACAGTCACGTCACGTTAAGTTATAGATATGGCTCAAACAGTCACGTCAAGTTATAGATGTGGTTCAAACAGTCACGTCACGTCAAGTTATAGATATGGCTCAAACAGTCACGTCAATGGGAGTATTTTATAAGTGATCTACAACTAAATTTTCGTTGTTTTAATAATATTTTTCGTTTATATTATTTTCTGATTAATTGAACAGTATATACATATATTCTTATATAGTCTAGCTTAAATACTACACGAACTTTTGAACCAAGAAGTAAAGTTTAATTAATTGACAATACGATTGATGTGTAGAAATCCTACGTTCGATAACTAATACATATATGAGGTATTATTATATGTATATATATTATAATATTTTCAAATGTTTTACTACTATTGTATATAAAGCGTTTATCTGTACTCCTATTTTTAATTTATAATATACGGTTAAAAGATTATTATAAAAGTATTATATTTGAAATACTAAAATGTTGTCTATATTATTAATATAAGAATAACACCTTTTAAACTACCCAGTCTGAAGTACCTACCTATATATATATATACTTTGAGAAAAAAGTGACTTGATATATTGAAAGTGGTATTAATTATATTCAAACTCCCAAATGCCTGTCTTATGAAGTACCTTACGACTCTTAAATTGAATCAAAGCTTGAAGTATTGATTCAATGCACCCTTTATGCATCGTTCAATGTCTTAAAAGAAATGTACTTGCACGGCATATTCATTGACCTCACCTATCTATAGAAGGTAAACAGTCTCTCGTGTTCATAGTCTCCATAGTTCATGGGAATGGCTTACAATGGATTTTAACTTTTCAAAGTACCAACACGATCTTTTATTATGTATACTTTTTGTATGTGTTGTATAAAGTATAATTTTATTTGAGTAATTTGTGATTGTTTGTTTTTGTTTGTAGTATGCATTTCTCTAACTATTTTATTTCAGTGAATTTAAAAGTATTGTGTAATATTGCTGGTACTATGTTGAGGATGTTTTATAATTTCTGGTGAGCCAGATACTGTTATCTGAAAAGTGAGGCATTCAACCAAGAAAATGTTGAATTACAAATGACAATGCGATGCGAAGTGCAATACGATTATATCACTGGAACTTCGGTTTTCAAGAGGACATTCAATTGTAGTAAAACTTTCTTGCTGTGTCGCAAAAT
The DNA here is from genome assembly GCA_036023295.1 of Invenusta paracnida. Lineage (NCBI taxonomy): Eukaryota > Metazoa > Platyhelminthes > Proseriata > Coelogynoporidae > Invenusta > Invenusta paracnida. The sequence continues at coordinate 15,342 of JAYRBW010095681.1, read as the reverse complement.
GCATCATATCTTATTAAATACGGGAACGGATTTTCACTGTTTATGATAGTTGTCCAATTAGGAAAAGATGCTTTGTTATATTGAAAAGCGTTATTGTTTTGTTATGCAATATATAAACACTTACGTCAGTTAATAGATACTTTTGAAACATAAAATAAGTACAATTTTGGATTTCCTGTGGTGATAATGCCATGGAAAATAAACCTGACTATAATAGGAAAATATTTTGGTTTTGTATTTAAAATGTAACTTACATTAGGTGATATTACAACATATAAAACAGAAAATGAAAGGTCATATTACTTCCTTTCTATGAAATATGTTTTGTGGTCTTAGGTTTACTTAGCCTGTATTTTTTTTTAAAGTTAATAGGTGCAATGCTGGGCAAAAGATAATTATTAATTTATTATACTGCTTTCTTACACTCGTTAAAATATTCATTCTATGCATTATGTTTTAAAAGAAACCTATTTAGCTTTCGGTTATTTTATCTTGCGTTTCGTGGAGTGACATTCTTCTTCGTGTGGTGGGGTGCATCTTTGTATATATAATTAGATCTGGGTCAAACTTTGTGATTTTTGATTTATATAACACATGACAAGACGCCCAGAACTTACATTTGTTCATATGTGTGCACTCATTCTCCTCCATAAGCTAGGTATTCTTTCCCATGAGATGAAGAAATGGGGATTGTAGGAGGTTATTAAGAGCCATACAGCTAACTTTCTTCTAAGGTAAGTGGATAGTTACGAGCTATATTAAGGAGATACTACTTCTCCTCCTACCCCGGACGTCCTTTGAGCCTTCTTCAAGGAGCGTTGGGAGATGTTTATGTATTACGCCAAAGTCTCTTAGGGGCTTCTATAGTGTAGGGACTCGATGGAAGGGGTATCGAAGTACTAATTTTACATTAGTCATTTGAAAAGTCAGAAACAGGAATATCGGTGTGTAACTTGTTATTACCCAGGTTTCCAATGGAAGATCATATACATATATATATATCCGTCGACTTCATTTTGGCTCTAATTTGGTATAATTTTATGTTTATGCATTGCTTTTATTGCCCTTTTAATTTTGTGGTTCTCGGTCTGTCATCTCTAAATATGTCCTTATCTGTGCAAATTCTTCACAATTTGAGGCCTATTTGATGCATGCATATTTTCGGGTACACAGAAAGTCACTGAATTGCAGTTCGTTATAAACGGAATATTGAACTTCTTGGAGGACACCTTACTTTTCTGTGTACCTCAAGTTGACTAAAGTTCCCCATCAATGTATGTATGCCATCTTATAATATGTGCTCGTATTGGAGGGGATGAACAATAATGAATTGCAGTTAGTATATTTCTGCACGCCTGTTTTTCTTCTTTATTACTGGTTGATTTAATTTAATTTAAGTTTTTTAGTAATTGATATATTGCAAATAACATTTTCTAAAGCTATCTTGTAAACTGTTAAAAATATATAAACATTTTTTGCAAGTTTAGAGCTGGTTAAAAGTAATATTTTAGATGCGATGCAGTTTGTAAACGTCAAATTCTTATTTAGTAATAACATTGTTTTTAAAGATAGCATGCTAAAAATTTCAATTCAAATTGTAGTTTCAGTGATTTTATTATTTATATATTTTTGTTGATAAGTATTCGCAATTAATGTATTTTCTTGGTGATTTTAGAATGTTTTTGATAAATCTTAGAGCATCAAGAAACTGTTCAGTATAATATGTAGAACTGAAATTTTTGTAATAAATATTACAATTTAAAATTAATTAGGTTAATTTATCACTATCTTCACTTTAATATGACTCATGATTATGATGTTAAGTGAACTAGTTCTAGTGTATATTTAAACCATACATGAAGTATTATTTTAAGTGGGATTTATAAAATCGTATATTAGCAACTACCTTTATTGACGGCGATGATCAGCTGTGTCATATTGACGGCGATGATTAGCTGTGTCATATTGACGGTGATGATCAGCTGTGTCATATTAACGGCGATGATTAGCTGTGTCATATTGACGGCGATGATTAGCTGTGTCATATTGACAGCGATGATCAGCTGCGTCATATTGACGGCGATGATCGGCTGTGTCATATTGACTGCGATGATTAGCTATGTCATATTGACGGCGATGATCAGCTGTGTCATATTGACGGCGATGATCAGCTGTGTCATATTGACGGCGATGATCAGCTGTGTCATATTGACTGCGATGATCAGCTGTGTCAGATTGATTGCGATGATTAGCTGTGTCATATTGACGGCAATGATTAGCTGTGTCATATTGACGGCGATGATCAGCTGTGTCATATTGACGGCGATGATCGGCTGTGTCATATTGACGGCGATGATAATCTGTGTCATATTGACGGCGATGATTAGCTGTGTCATATTGACGGCGATGATCAGCTGTGTCATATTGACGGCGATGATCAGCTGTGTCATATTGATAGCGATGATCAGCAGTGTCATATTGACGGCGATTATCAGCTGTGTCATATTGACGGCGATGATCAGCTGCATCTTATTGACACAGATAAGCAGTAGATCATCTGCTGTATCATAAACTATCAACATTATTCTTAAACATTAATTTGATAAGTTTTAGAATCAGTTTCAATTCTTATAATATAGTTTATGAAGTTATTTTACACTTAAACGTTTAAAATATAGTATTATAAGCAATTATCGTTCGTTATAATATTGTTGTCTTTAGAGTGTTGGCCACTAGTTTGACCCAATGTTCCTTTCAGCAGTGGCCCTGTCATCTCTAAATTATTATTAGCTTGTTACCGTCATTTTATTGCCGTATTGCAAAAATCTCTATAAAGCCTTGACAGGTATAATTCGTACTTATATTATTTAAAACACTTTAAGAAATTATTCGGTACACTAAGAATGGTTAAAAACAGTAATTAATAAAGCAAACAAGCCTTGTTACTTTATATTTCTTTGAAGAAATTGTCGAATATTTCTCGGCAACTTCGTGGAATCTTCCATAAATTTCGCCCTTGACAAAGGATTGTTAGCTTTAAATACAAAATCAATGCAGGAATATCATCAAAGCCTGTGAAATACTATACAACAAGTTACAGTAATGTTGTACTTTGTAACAGTTCACGCTTAAATTAGGTTGATTAATTTGGTAAACAACAATTTAATTTATGGATAATTAAAATGCACAAAACAAAATCCGATCCCCCTAGTGCATTACTATAATATACACCTATACTTGATTGTAGATTATACGATTACTAATTAAATCAATTATTTCTAGTTGATTTAAATCTAGTTTATACCTACGTGTACATGCTTATACATACTTATGCGGTGTGAGCTTTGCTTGACATATTTGTAGACACGTTTGCAACATTTTAATACAATTTCTTTCGAGCAAATATTTATACATACGAGGTCTATTTAGCTGAGGCTCTTGTGTTCTCAACTCCAAATTTACCTGAATGTTGTGTTTATTAAAACAAAAAGGTTAAATAGAAAGCTGCTACAAATCTTTTACAATGCATGACTAATGCACTTGTGCTTATTATTATTCAGTAATCGACAGGCAGTCAACACAATATTTCTGCATCTGGCTTACCATGTACGCTTTGGAATGTACCAAAACGCTTAACTCAGATAGCCAGATAATAATTTCGCATAATTTTGAGTAATGTCTTCTTCGTGTATGACATATTTGAGAGTTCAGTCTGATATGGAAAGATCTATTAAGCTTTCTTGTCAACAGTTTTATTTAATAGGTACGAGAGGTACCAGTGACGGTACTATTGAAGGTTATACCTCCCCTCACTGCGCTAATTTTGATTAGATAAATACAAATGGAAACTATGCGAAGTGTTATATTTGTGGGTATTAAACCGCGTAATCATAACATTTTGTGACACACTTGTTGACTTAGAAAAAAATGGTTCGATTAATATATTTTCCAATTTATAAATATCTTGCCTAAATATTTTGCAGTATAAACGCGCATCTTTGAGACAATTATTGTTCAAGTTTGCCACCTGCAAAAAAGGTAAAATATATGGTAATTGCAAAATTAGAGGACAATATTGGTAGAAAAGTTTAATATTCAAATGTGTTGAAAGCTATATATCTCGAGGAATTTCTAAAATACTTACTGTGAAATGCTGCGGATATATATATGTATGTGTGTGTATTAGAGAATTATTTAAAAAGGAGTTCTTCTTCGATATAACTCTCAGCTGTAAAATTTTAACTTTTCACCAATTATTTTAGTTTTTGAATGATTTTATATATTGCTTGCTCCATCCATCTAAGGTCAAGTGCTTTTTTTTATTTGTGACAATGTAAATAAATAGTATACTATAACTATGTACTATACTTCATACTATAACAGTATTTGTCTGTCTTTGGGGATAAATGCGATGCTTTTTCTTACAATGTGATTTGGTAAATTTTTATTATGTGTAATAAAATGGATAGCCTAAACTTACTCAAAATGGATATAGCTCCTAGTACATTACTGTAATATGATGTCAAGTTAATTGAAATAATATAAATCCAGTTATTTAGTTGATTTTTGGTTTTTTTATTATATTTATAGTAATATTATTATAAGTTTATATTCATCTTCGAGATTGGATGGAGAAGTAATTTAATTGCAATATTATAATAAGTATATTATAGATAGATATTGGCATGCGAGTCCTCTGTCTTGGTATAACAGACCACTTATTGCAAATAAATAGGTAATCAAATATTGCTTTTATACAGACTGACGTGATGGAACTTTTCGAAGCGATCTATTGGTCTTCTGTGTTAGCATTATTTAATAATGTATAATATTATAAATGTGTGTCATTAAATTTAAACGTTTACGTTATTTTTAATTCGTTGATTTCAGTGTATTTCATATTCTTCGTCCCCGTTGTATTATTTCATCAACATGTCTCAACTATAGCACAAACAGGAGACTGCAGCTGTCTTATTATACGTAAATAGTTGTTTGTTTGCGGAAATGTTTGGGAGTGAAAACATGTTTTATTATTATTATTCATCTTCAAATTAACCCCTGAAAGCTTCAATTCTTATCTATAGACGGATGTATGTACATATACTATATGGAGGGAGTTCTTGTCGTGATAAATATTAGTTTTTAAAACAAATATTCTCGCGTGTTTTAGATTTTCTAAATAGCTGTCTTCGAATAAATCATTATTAGATGTCAATTATAATATGTTTTAATCGAAAAGAAAGGGATGTCTTGAGAATTCGAAACTCTCCCTCCTTGAAACGCCCCTCCTCCCTATAAACGTGTCTTGATGTAAGGGATTCCCTGAATTCCTTGACTACGATTAAGAGCCTCACTTCTCAAAATAATTATTTTAATGGATGACACGTGTTCTCGAGTATTTTTGAGAACATAATAGGCGTTATATATATACATTCCTCTTTCAATATTATGGTTAACAGTGTGTGGGTACAATGGTACTGCGAACTTATATAATATAACTTCGAATTTTATTATCCTCGATTTATCTGGATTAATATTTGAGTTGTGGGAGAAAATAAGTGCGAAGACAAAACATATAATTAGGTACTAATTTGATTATTTTTTTTTTTAAATATCTTTTTATTTTTAAAGTAAATTCGATGCCTTACAAAAAGTATTATAGTCATCATATATACAAAATATTCTTGATGTTGAATATGTATCAGATTTGTTTCTTTACTAATTCAACGGATGTTTCAATTCAGTTGTTAGGAATTAGTATTCTTGTATTTGTTTTCAACAGTACTTTTGTGTTATTGAATTTATTGACGTAACATCAAATTGATATTATTTAAAAATAGTAGATATACAGAAGCTTAAATTAAACTGGGATATATTCATATACCACTCGTATTTTGTTATCAATTGTCTATTTTAAACTTTACCTTAAAATAAATGTATAGCTTTCTAAATTGAATACTGGTACTTCTTAAAAGTAAAAACATGTAAAGTTTTATTAGAAAAAGCTTTTTACAATATTTAGAAACTAAATTAAATAACGTAATTTATATATTACAGGTTTCTGTAATGGATTTTTAGGGGTTTTTTACGAATTTGTTGAAATAACTGCACTATAAATTGGTATCTGTATTTTTATTCACAATATATATACATATACGAGTATATAAATTCAAAAATATAATAAATGAAATGAAAAGTATGTCGTATATTCATGTTCTTCTTTAAAATTATGTTCGAGATGTAATTTATTACTTTTACTGACTCGCATTTTCTAGCGATTTAAAATGTGGCAAACGATAAATTGCCTGTTTTATTTAGCGTTTTGCATAATACATAATATAAATATATACATATATGCCAGTCATAACCCCGATATTTTACAATATTTACGATTTAAGAGAAGTATAAATGTATTACTTAGTCTGACTGCAATATGTTGCTTTTTATTTCCTTCTTATTTATGCTAATTTACTTGTATATAGTTACATAAATGGTTGGCAAACAGCATTGACGAAAATCGCTCTAATATAGAGCGAAAAAAGTTTAAAAATCTAGATTACAATTCAAGAATAAGGCTAATTTTTCCTTTTTTTTGTTAGCTGTAGGAAAATATCTTGGTAATTAAGAAGATTGATAGAGTTTTTGCTTGAACATTATGCGCTTCGGATTAGCCAATTTATAAATAAATTAAACACGAATTTTAATTGTCAATACTATAAAACATCTCTTATTAAAAATGGTTGCAACTAGGTGTTGAAGTATCAAATTCAAGGAAGACATTGTGAATCATAATTTTAAAATGCTGTTTGAATTTCTTTTCTTTTTTACAGTATACTGCGGATAAACATTTCAATTTTAAAACTCTATACTTACTAGTAAACTTTCTGTATATATATACCTATGTATAATAGATGGATATAGTCGTATATATATATAATGTTTCCTTACTTTACAAATAAAATAATTTGTGTATGCATTCTTCAATTCTAATAAGGAAGTATTATTGTGGTTTCCATGGCTGATAATTCCAATTACGCCATATTCGTCTTTGTTATTAATATTTTTAATAAATGACTCGCACGGATTATGCCCCTCCTAAATTAGTAATAATTTCAGCTTACAAACAGCTGTGGTTTCCTTGCGTTTCATTTAAGAGCTGTGCTTCTAGACTTTTGGAGATTCAGTTAATATCACTGTTTCAAAAATAGTGTGTCCCATAAAAGTGCCCATCTCTTTTGTATATTAAATTAAAACCGCCTGTCATTTATTCATCTTAGTACTTATAAATTATGAAGGGTTCTTTCTGTAATTTTAAGTATAGTTTAACTGGCTTATTCATCATTATTTTCCATGTAATTTTGAAAGATAACCCCCTGCTAACATGCATAAAAGGGATCACGTTGTAGCCATAGCGACATAAAGCAATAGAGACGACGCATGCTTATGTAAAGTATTTGAATTGTCTATGTCCAAGATGCCTTTAAACTTTTAAATTAAATTAAAATTATTTATTTTTAATGATTAATTGGCGTAACATATTTTTATTTTTGGTTTCTATTAATTTGTGCAATGTTTCTTTGTCTCATTTCTATTTAGCATGTTTTGTAATATTTGTTAGTATAATTTATCGATATACTTTACAAAATATAGTTAAATTATTCCTCATACGATAAGTTATTCTAAAGTCTTGAATAACGTAATTTTTCATACATTTTTGACAGTGTATATAGGTATAGATATATAAATGGAACATGATTTATGTTATGTCTTTGCAGACAAATAGATTTAAATATGATCAACATATTATTTCATTTATGTCACAATACTGCATAAATTAACATATTACTTTAAGCCTGAGTGGAATCATTTTAACAGCTCCCTAGATTGTTATGTTAGAAAATAACCTTTTAAACTAATTATCTATATTTTACAATAATATAATACCTAATAACAATACCACAAAAGGTTAAAGAACTTTTTCCAATGTAGGCAGGTATGCTATGTATGATATTTAGTCAATAATATCATATAATAGTAGTACCTAGATATTATGCTAAACAAATATGGTGAAACGTATTGTCTCTTATTTTATTGTATTTTACTAATTACTAATAATAAAACTAGTAAATAATGAATATGGCATGAAATAGTACAGGCATGCTTACAAAAGCACTAATATTTAAGATGTGAATCCTTCCTTTGGAAAATTTATATTTGAGCTGAAATTTGAAGCATATTGGGAATTTTTATATCAATATCTGGTTTATCGATCGGTGTTTAATCAATTTTACTGCAATCGGCATTTCCTTTGGCAATTGTATTTTTTGCATAATTGTATATTATCTCTATTGATATATGTAAATACCTATCTGTGGTGTAACTATGCAATTATGATGATTTCGATTTTATAGTATAACATGTGTTTGAATCGCACATGGAACATATAATTTTACTACAATACTTAAAAAAAATCTTATTTAGATTGTATTACTTCTACATGCAATCAGATATATACATTATTTACTATATGATAGCCTATTGCTAGTATGGAAAACGTAATAAAGCATAAATTATTATATTTAGCAATATAAGAAGCATAATGATAGAATTTATTAATTATAAAATGGTGAACAAATGATGATTACAAATATAAGAATGAAATAAATATTGAGACCCTCACTCAAATATGTGAAGTATAATAATAGATATCGGATAATTGTCAGCCTTAAGGCAGAGAAGGAAATAAATTAATATCTATGCATGAGTATATAATGATTGTATGATTAAATAAAAAATAGATAAATACAGAATAAAACCTTTCAAAATTATAATAAAGACTATTGATTTTGAAGACGCTATGAATATTTTACTAACGGGTACGCTGATATTGAATATTCTAATAATAAGTTTTTCTAGACCTATGATTATATTATCTTGACATTTCTGTGTAGGTGTATAATCCTTTACTTGACTTCTATGACGTTAAACTACAACTCGGGTTTTTAATGTTGTATAGTAGTGTGATATATAAATTCGTGGAATATTTAAATTTTGGGAAATGTTATTTAACATATTTTGTATTGTATTATAAGACCCAATGTATTTTGCCGATAAAAACGTAATCTTAATTGTATTTGGCAAAAGTAAGAATACATTATATTTATTATAGAGTAATTATGATATTTATGATTTGTTGGACTATAAGTATTCATTATTTCGTCAATTATGATAAATATATGTGAATTAAAATTATGTTTTATACCGCATCGGCCCTTATTATTGACATTGAACTGGCTTTACTAAACACACGTTGAGCTGGGTTGGTTGCCTATCACTGTTTCTGTTTCAGATGGACTGCCAAAGAATATTATTGAACAAATAAATGATTTTCTTTAAGTTGTTTAAGAGGAAGTTGGATCCAAAATGAAATCAATTTATTTAAAAATTGTATGTGCACATTGATTTGTATGATAAATTGGTTTAATGATTTATAATTCAATTTGAAAAGAGTGGAGTATATTAAAATTAACATAAAAAGCAAAAATATATCCTTAATAGTGTAATTATATTGAATAATTATGAAATTTGGAAAAAGGTTTTTTTGTTATTATCTATCGATTACTTATTTATTTTCTTTCGTCATTCACAGCTGGCCGAAGATCTTCTCTATGAACAGTTTCGTCGAAACAATCCCGATCTTCGTGAACTGGAGCGGGAACAATTCAATCAAGATGTCGTCGAAGGTTGGGCAGACCAAGTAGAAATCGGGCAGCAGGTTGGTGGAAATACAATACTCTTATCTGCATACTACTTTATAATTTATAAGTAGTACAACATATTTATGAGATATTATGCGGAAATTGTAACATATTATGATGATCATTTTAACTTTTTTTTTTAGGTAAACATGTATTTTGCCGCATAATATTTCATATTATCTTTATTATCATTTATTCGTTATATTTAAGTACTATGACTTTTCTCCTATGTCACTGGGCCAAATACCGGATATGACCTTCTGTGATTATCTCGTTACTCCCGAATAGACAAAGTTACACTTAGAACAGTTTAAATTACATATAGCTGTACAGCAAACTAGAAGATAGAGGACATTCTCAAAAGTAATTCGTTGTAAGTCATTTGTTTAAAATGTATGATTAAAAGTACTCTGACTGATTTTGATATATTATCACTCAAAGAAATAATTCGTTTTTTCTGTTGCCTAAATACTAAGTACGAACTACTTTTCGCTTTTCCCTTAAACGTAGAAGCAATGTCTGCCTGTACACTTGTACGAATTTTAATAGGTACACATATCTTTATCTTAATATTATTCTCATCTTAGACGTGTAAGATGCTTATTATTCCCACGCATCAGATAGTACTAAAAGGGGATATTTTTCACACCTCTTCTTTTACATAATTAGACATACCTTTAAAATGTGTCTTCGATACTTCAAAGAATAAATTAAGTACTTAAAACACTTTTTTTAATCGATGTGATATAATCTGTATAATGCTTTATAAGCTCCTCTATTCGGTCTTCAATGTGCCAGTAGGAGGGGGCGTGAAGTATAGAATTCAACATGTTTACTGACTGACATTTTAAAGTCGTTTTGAAAAATTGTTTGTAAAAATAATACAATTTGGGGGGTTTCATTATATTTTAATGCTCTGAATTGTTTGAATCATTTTATTCATTACTATAGTCATTTGGTATTTGATATTATATTATGTTCTTGTTGATAATACTTTTTATTCTTGTTATTTCGGTAGGTATGTTTAAATAACAATTTTAGGTTTTTTTATCTTTATCAAAGTTCTCATTTTGTCTTTTATATATATATCTTTTATGAAACTGGATAATTTAGTCATTTTTATTGTTCCCGCCTCTTGTCCTTTCTATCATTTAACCAAACCTTTTATTCTCGTTTTTATCTCATTTTAAATCTCTTCGTTTTATTATTTTTATAATGTTATTTCTATAATTTGTGAAATACATGATTTATAACTTTTAAAACATTTCATTTTATTATTATCATCATTTTCAAACTTTATTTCTTTTTATTGTCTGCATCACTATGAACCATAAGTTGTTAATCTCAGCACCTTCGGGGCTACGCCCAGCCTTCTTGTCCCTTATTGTGTCACCTCCTGTCACCACCGTTACCTCCCTGTTGTGCAGCGACGGGCTGACGATGAGTACGAGGACCTGGCCTACGGGGAGATTGACGCGGTCCGGGTCCAACAGGAGCGCGAGGAGGACGCCGAACTGGACAGACGGAGGGGGGCCGATAGTCGGGCGGTGCAGCAGCACTTGCGACATCAGATGCGGATCATTAAGGAGAAGGAGGCAGAGGTTGGTGACTGGCTCATGCTCTCTTTCGTTTCGACTAATCTCGACAGAATATATCATGTTGACAATCCCGCTGGCCCTCGGTAGTCCAGAGGTAGAGTTTTGGACTGCCGATCAGATGGCAGTCTGTGTGAGTGGGTTCAAACCCCGGTACGGTCCACATTTAATTAATTTTGAAGAATTAAATGTTTCAATTGCTAATTTATAATATTAATGCCCCTTTTTCTAGTCCTTGTCTTGACTTATAATCCAATAAAATCTTTCTTGGTAATTCTCAGGTAGATATGGTGGAATGCAAGCAACACACTAAATAGTACTACAAGAATCAGGCCTTCTCTCTTTTTTTGTTTAAATGTTATGTTACCTAAGATTCTTAGCTCCAAAAGTTGACCGAAGTATACCTATAAGCAGCGAATGCTGCTGTCTACGAAATGTGCAGCAAACGGTTGTTTGTCTCGTCGTGCCGTATTGGAATGTAGGCTGGTGTTGTGTTCAATAAAATGTCAGCAGAGCAGTGGAGATAAGGAAATTCTGATGACTTCTGCTTACTTTTTTTGTGTCCTACCACGTCTATGTGGAGAACTGGAATCGATTTAGAATTCCCCCTTTTTTATATTTAAATGTGGTTTACCTTATGCTTTTGTATTTAAGCTATTAGTTTGAGTTCGAATATGTAAAAGAGAATAATCGCAGCTATTAAAAAGTTAAGCTCGCTGAGGGAGTCACTTTGTTACCCGCTTGAATATCTATGTCTCATTTGAGGATGACTGCTTTTTTTTAATATCACGATGTGATATTTCGCTTCTATGAACTTATATTTCTATAACCTTGGCTAGTTTGGACATAGCCTGGAGCTTAGCCTACAATAGAATGGATTTAAATATTTCAGTTAGATAGTTCAAAATATGCAATTCTCTTTGTTTTTCAACCATTTACTAAGCTTGATTTGTCTTTAATCAACCGGAAATTACATTTGTACACGTGCATGTGAAACGTCAATTATTACAAGATCAATGGACATTGAAGCTCTTGGTAATTACTATCCTAGTATGACAAATATATGTCATCCAATCTTAATCACTGTGAAGTACATTCTCTTTTATATAATGATTGTACTTAGTATCTCATATTTCCTGAAATGCAGGGCATTTATAATATTGATTTAGCTTATTATTCCCAAAAATTGTGACTAAACTAATGAATTAATAGCGAAGTATAATTGCAAACGGTGTACTTATTATTAATCGTTTGATGACTTAAAATTGTCTACTGTATCATAATTGCCTAGTAATCATTTTCCTTGAATGGTTAATGGTAGATGAGTCCGTTTTAAGTGCATAGACCCCAATTATTTGACCGTAAGTTGAATTCGTAGACGAGTATAGTTATTCGATTGAATTGGGTCTGCATATGTATAGTTATTGGTGTTGGTCCTCCTGTATGCGCCTCTGCAGGTATCATCGTGCGTTTCACTCTGGAAAGAATATATACAGATTGTTGATTCTTATGAATTGGAGCATTGAAAGAGAGAAACTTTATATTGCTTGCAACTTTTCGGATAAAGTATAATTATTTACTCGCTCAATCCCCGTCCCTAAGCTAGAGACATTAACCTTCATGTTGGCTATATATGTGTTTGGCATTTATTGTTATGGTACATCGATGGTAGAATTCAACGTGATAGTTATCTGTAAGATTGCTATATCAGTAAATAGTTATATACTTTTCATGAAGCCTTACTTTTAAATTGAGAACTAGTTTCAAGAGTTAGGTAGGTGAATGCAGTCAGCATGAAGTTATTTCTACGTATTATAGGCAACTAATTTGTGTCACGGGTGGATTTATGCTAATCTCATGTATAGGTAGGGAATCCCATGAAACCCCCCCAACTTAAATAATCTTTCTTTGAACTATGTTAATCTCATGCCGTCCATGACAGCATGCGCATAGCGACGACCTCGCTCTCTCTCTCTCTCTCTCTCTCTCTCTCTCTCTCTCTCTCTCTTTGATGACAATTCTTTTGGTGCCTCTTCGCTTGCGCAGGGTTCATTTGCAACTTGTGTGCATGTATGTATGTGTGTTATCTTCAGCTATACGATGGATTATATATTAAATGTATTTTAACAGCTTTCATATGATATATTATGCACATATTTACTCCGTGTTCAACCTTGTAGCTATAGCTCTCCTTAACTTACACGTATTGACAAAAAACTTGAGAGTTTAACGTACTGTGTATGTTATTATATTGCCTCTAATTACACTTTATAGTATCGCTAATGTACGGACCTACCTAATTATGGAGTACGGTTTTTTGGGGGGGGGGGTTTCATTTGATTTATTGCGCTAACGTAGGTTATTAGTTGTATATCCTACAATTCGCGTTTGGCAGTTTTAATTTGGACCGCTAACTGCATTTTAGTTAATGAAAATGAATTGATTGTCTGTTTTCAATAAATATAGGACGGTTGTAGTTCTACTTATATATACCGCCTGAAAATTAGATAGCTAGAAAATACGACTGTTAATGCCCCATTTAACTTCAAACTAGGTTTTGAAATGTTTTACTATACAAATGTGGATGTATACTTATTTAACCCCTTTCTCTTAAATTTGAAAAAGAGCCACTTACAGAAATACTCTGGCACAACTAGTATTATATACATGATAGGACGTATAGACTGCATATTTTAAATAATATGTATGATTACAGTTTTCAAATTGATACAAGGAAATGGGTTTATCTCCACCGAGTTAACATTATATGTATAATTATATATACAAGCCACCGATTAAACACTATCTCATGCAGACAGTTTGATGAATGCATTTTGCTCTAATTATACCTCTAATTCCGATGAATGTATTATCAACTATTTAATATAAGTACAATTTATATCACTTTATTGTCATAATTTATCCAAGGTTCTAATTGCTCGTCTGTATATATAGAAAAAGTGTTGCTTGGCTCAGTATACCTACACTCACTCCCCAAAACTGCCAACATGACCGCCAGCCAGGCACTCGTGTCCAGTGATATGCATATTATGTGTGCTGGGGCTTATAATCGTTTCTGTCGTTGAAGTTGCAGTTGGTAGGACCGAAAATTGGCATAATTAGACCGCACCATTAGAAAGTATAATCAGCGCGCTATTATTTGTGTAATTACGGCAAATTGCTTGATCACGAGCTGCTATAGCACAATTTAAACATGAAATAAACTTGAAAGTTGGCCAAACGTTTGTCCATCTAATTTAATACAAATAATCTGCCCATTTTTTTCTCTTTAGAGGCGTGTTTAATATTCTATTTCACTTGAAGAAATGTTCTCTAGCGCTAAGAGGTTTCTGTGAAGTCTATTTTTAAATAAAGAGTCTTCTTCATTTGATCGATAAATCATTCCTTTTTGACCTTTGTTTCTGCTCGTAATAATTTCCCCTTTTTTTCAGTGTAATCAGTTGCATTTTATGTTTCATAAAAGGATATTTTAATTTATTTGCTTTCCATTTTTAAGCTCGGAGAGTTGTGAAATTACAGCCAGCATCAGTTTGATCATCAATTAATGCGTTAATTATGATAATTATTTACCTCGTACGATATTCAGTGAAAATCAAAGAATTTAGAGATTTGTACACTGAAAATTAGAGTTACATATTATATTCTTCAAATGAAAATAAAGATTTGATTTATAACAAACAAGTTTAATTATATATATATATTCTTCTTTCTTATGATAATAAAATGTCCCAATTTCTGAGTTCCAAGAACGCTTTACGAGTACTATACTTATTTTAATAATAATATTGTCGTACATTTAAACGATTTTATCGATTTTGCAATAAGTTATAAGTATAAATAATTGAAGCGTTTGAGTCTAAAATAGACCAGCTGGAACACATCCATGCACACGTCTAGCTCGTCCTGAGTGAAGCTCCGTGGACAATAGGCTAGATCGGGGATTTTGGGGGGGGGGGGGGGAAGGCTTC